>JAGKTI010004456.1:34187-50463 GCA_018397915.1 Birgus latro
TTGTCTCTTCGCCGCACTGTTGCATCTTTATCTCTCTTCTATCGCTACTTCAATGGTCACTGTTCCTCTGAACTGTCTGCTTGCATCCCTCCACCTCTACGACGGGCACGTAGTACCCGTCTAGCAACAAACTCTCATCCCTTTTCTGTCCAACTCTCTAATGCAAGAGTTAACCGTTACTCCCAGTCTTTCATTTATGCAACTGGTCAGCTCTGGAACTGTCTTCCTCTGTCTGTATTTCCTACTTCCTATGATCTCCAGTCTTTCAAACGCAGTGTGTCCAGGCATCTCGAATTGAACGGATCTTGAATTTGGCTCTCTTTTGTACTGTTTTTGCTTTTTCTTGGAAGGAACAGTATGCAGGCCCATGGCCTTTGGTTCGTTCTTCCTTGCATAAAAAAAAAAAAATATAAATAAACTCTTCCCTTCCTGAAACCTCCTTGTTCTTCTCCAACTAATTCCTCAGGAATTTCCCTAACTCTGTCAATAAGTATCCTACCATATACTTTTCTTATTACTCTGAGAAGGCAGATGCCCCTATGATTACCACACACTGCTTTTTCCCCTTTTCCTTTGTACAGAGGAATAATTCTACCTGACTTCCAATCCTCCGGGACTGTACCCTCTTCCCAAGCCAATCTGCACACCTTCCACATCCATTCTATTACTATCTCTCCCCCATGCTTCAGCATTTCACCACACACTCCATGAATTCCTGGGGCTTTCCCCATTTTAACTTTCTTCAATGCTTCCACCACTGTTCCTCTGAACTGTCTGCTTGCATCCCTCCACCTCTATGACGGGCACGTAGTACCCGTCTAGCAACAAACTCTCATCCCTTTTCTGTCCAACTCTCTAATGCAAGAGTTAAACATTACTTCCAGTCCTTCATTTATCCAGCTGGTCAACTCTGGAACTGTCTCCCTCTGTCTGTATTCCCTGCTTCCTATGATCTCCATTCTGTCAAACGCAGTGTGTCCAGGCATCTCGAAATTGAATTTGGCTCTCTTTTGTATTGTTTTTTCTTTTTCTTGGAAGGAACAGTATGCGGGCCCATGGCCCTTGGTTCCTTCTTCCTTGCATTAAAAAAAAAAAAAAAAACTTCCATCCTGGTGATTTCTTCCTCTCTTCTCACAACCCTCCTTCTTGCAGCCATTCCCCAGCCACTTATACTTGCATTACTTTCATTCTCTGTGTTCAACAATTCATTAAAGTGTTCTCTTCATCTGTTTACTTTTCTCCCTTCTCCACTTGTAATCTAACATTTTTATCTTTCACACCCCCACTGACTTCGTTGGCACCCTGTCTAGCTCTCTTTACATCCTTCCAAAACATTTTCTTACATTCCCTCCACTTTACACTCAAATTCCTTCCAAATTCCTCTTCTTACTCTCTCTTACTAATCTTTTCACCTCTCTCCTCCTCACTATATATAACTCTCTCGTTCGTCTCTCAGCTTTTTCGTCGCCCCTGTTCCTCATCCACTCATTATATGCTTTCTTCATTTGTGCCACAGCCTCTCTCAGCTCTTCAGTCCACCATGCTGTTCCCTGAATCCCCTTTCATCTTCTCTTCACCCCACACACCACCTCACATGCTGCACAGATTTCTTCTGTGAATACCTTGCACACACCCTGCACGTCCCCCGTCTGCTCAAATCTATATCTACATCTACCCAATCGCTCCTCCACTTCCCTTTTATATTCAGCCTTTATTCCATCCTCTTGTAACTTTTTTACCCTCCTTGTAACAAATGCTTCCTCCTGTCCTTCCCTTCTTCTCTTCCTCCATCTTGTTTAGATTCTGATTCTGGTCACCACCAAGTGGTGGTCAGAAAGTCCATTACCCCAACCTCTATATACTTTTGCATCCGTTACACATCTTCTCATCCTTTCATCCACTCACACATAGTCAATCATTGCCTTCCGTTCATTTATTCCTCCATCCTCTCTTCTCACCACTCGCCATGTATACCTATGGATCATTTTGTGCCTGAAGAGGGTATTAGCTACCACCAGCCCCCTCCCAGCACAAATGTCCACTAAAGCACTGCCATTCTCATCCATCTCTGCAGACACACCCCACTCACCAACCACTCCATCCACCTTCTCATTCCCTACTTTTCCATTCATATCTCCAGTCAGAAACACTCTCTCATTCCTTTCAGACTCTTCCAAACAGGCTTCCACATTTGTCCAGAACTCTTTTCTCACTCTACTTACACGATCTTGCGTTGGCGCATAAACGCACACAATTGCCCACATTTGTAGTCCAACTTTCACTCTTACCCACATAATCCTTGACCCAACTGATCCATACTCACTTACATTTTCCTTCCACCTGTTGCTCACAACAATACACACTCCCTCTTTCGCCCTCTCATTCTCACCCACTCCCACACATATACTCCATCCACATTCCCATTCTCTCACACTCTCACCTCGCCATTTAGTTTCAGTTTTTCCACATATATCCACTTTCGCACTCTCAAGCACCTGTACAATTTCTCTCTCTTTCACCTCATCATTCATACCCCTTACATTCCAAGTCGCGATCTTTACCTCATCCTTTGTCCAAAAAATGAGTCTTATAATAAATGAAAATAAAACTAAATTTGGAAGGAATTTGAGTGCGAAGTGGAGAGAATGTAAGAAAATGTTCCGGAAAGAGGTAAAGAGAGTTAGACAGGGTGCCAAAGAAGCTAGTTGGGGTGTGAAAGATAAAAATGGTAGATTACTAGTAGAGATGGGAGAAAAAGTAAAGAGATGGAGAGAACACTTTAATGAATTGTTGAACATAGAGAATGAAAGTAATGCAAGTATAAATGGCTGGGGAATGGCTGGGAGAAGGAGAGATGTGGGAAAAGAGGAAGAAATCAGTAGGATGGTATTTGTGGAAACGATGAAGAAAGTTAAAATGGGGAAAGCCCTATGAATTGATGGAGTGTGTGGTGAAATGTTGAAGTATGGGGGAGAGATAGTAATAGAATGGATGTGGAAGCTGTGCAGATTGGCTTGGGAGGAGGGTAGAGTACCGGAGGGTTGGAAGTCAGGTATAATTATTCCCCTGTACAAAGGAAAAGAGGAAAAAGAAATGTGGTAATCATAGGGGCATTTGCCTTAGTGTAATAGGAAAAGTATATGGTAGGGTACTTATTGACAGAGTCAGGGAAATAACAGAGGAATTAGTTGGAGAAGAACAAGGAGGTTTTAGGAAGGGAAGAGGTTGTTTAGATCAGATATTCATTCTTAGATCTTTATTGGAAAAATTTCTAGAGAAGGGCAAGAAGTTGTTTGCAGCCTTCATGGATCTGGAGAAAGCATATGACAGGGTGGATAGACAAGGATTGTGGAAAGTTTTAAGAACATATGGAGTAGATGGGAAGTTGTTGAAGGCAGTGAAGAGTATGTATTAGGTGCCGAGGCTGCAGTGCGTGTGGATGGTGAACTGAGTGAATTTTTCCATTTGAGGGTTGGATTGAAACAAGGATGTGCCATGTCTCCGTGGTTGTTCAGTCTGTATATGGATGGGGTTATAATAGAGACAAGGTAGGGCAGTGGATGTTGGAGCAGCCCTAGTGAGAGAGGGCAGTGTGTGGAAACTCCCTATACTGTTGTTTGCAGATGGTACTGTGTTGTTAAGTGAAGGCGAAGGGGAGCAGCAAGGCTTGGTAGATGAATTTGAGAGATTTTGTGAGAAACGGAATCTAAAGGTGAATGTAGGGAAGAGTAAAGTGATGGTCTTTGAGAGAAGTGAAGTTAGTGAAATGTACAGTGAGACTGAATTGGTAGGATATGGAGAATGTGAGTGAATTTAAGTACTTGGGCAGTGTGATGAGTAAGGATGGAAGTCTGGAGGGTGAAGTGCTTGAAAGGGTGCAGCTGGGATTAAAGGTTGCTGTTTCTTTGAGAGCAGTGATAGGAAGTGAAAAAGCTGCTACATGACAGTATTGTGATACCAACTCTAACGTAAGGAAGTGAAGCTTGGACCCTGTTGGAGGGACAGAAATCAAGAGTGAGAGCAGTGGAAATGAGTTATTTGAGAGGAGCACGTGGAGTCACATTGAGAAACAGACTGACAAATGAGGAAGTGATGGAGCGTTGTGGTGTGGATGTGGATGTGATAGGAAGCGTTAGGAAGAACACATTAAAATGGTTTGGCCATGTGGAGAGAATGGAGAGTGAGAGACTGACAAGGAGAGTGTATGTGAGTGAGGTGGAGGGGGGGTTAGGGAGGAGGAGACCAAGGATGAGCCGGAGGGATGGAGTGGAGAGGTATATGAGAGAGGAGGGTGTGAGCTGGGAGCAGGGCAGTGTGAAATGGCGGCGGACGGATTGACATGGAGGTGATTTGTTTGTGACCACCCCTTATGGGATTTAGGCATCTGGCGATAGACAGATAGATAGAAAACTAAATTTCATTGTTGAGGAAAGACTAGCAAACATATATCAGTGAATAAAATAACAGAGATAGTAAACAGTTACGGTACAAATATTTGGGAATGTACATAGGGTACACTGCAGAGGCCAAGGAGGCTGAGGTAATTTATGTAACTACAGAGATAGCCCGATTATCCGGGCTATATGGTGTGAAGGGGTGACTGAATAGTTTGAAATCACGATTAATCTGGCGGAAACAAATAACAAATACTGTTAGACTAATTTATTTACCGGTAAATGTACACTTAACTTAGCAGAAAGACCTTACCAAATCTTTGCATATGCATCCTGCTTGTTTCTGTATTTTTATAGCTTCAGTTTGGTAAATTTCTTTATCTTGCTGAAAAATTTCCTCCCTATTATTATCGTCACGTTCCTGAAGCTGTACAGTCGCGTTCTTGAGTCCTGATACACATGTAGTTGTCTTGTCTGCTGTTGTGTCCACCGTTGGTAGGATGTTGAACTGTTTCACTTGCTAACCGACCAAATTATGTTCAGTGTATCAGTCAGTAAGCACAAAAGTTCCATATTCCAAAAGCAGTGAGCACTGCAATAGACAACAAACACACCTGTGTATCGGGACTCATGAACGCGACTGTACCTATGATTGTTTCCAGCGCAATGGAAGAAACTCAACATATTCAAGTGTGGATTTCGTTTCCCAACTTCCAAACTAGAGATTAAGTTAGGTTAAATTATTAAGTGCAGTTAAGCTAATTTAGGACAGGTTTGGTTAAACAATGAGAACAGAACAGTAACTTCTGCCAATACGTAAACTAACAACAAGAGTTGTCACACCAGCAGAACAGCTAAAAACAACGGAGAAACAGATTTAACAAATGTTTATTTGCCAACCCAGAAATAATCAGAAAAACATAACAGAATATCAGGATGAACTGATTTGGTAAGGTGCTTTTACTGCTTACAGTAAAGCGTATGTTTAACCCCCTTAATGGTAGTGAGTTCAGAAATTTGCGTGCTCCCGTGGCGGGCCTTGGAACCATTTTTTTTAAGTTCAAAAATCAGTTTCTTTTTCTTACAGATGTGGTAAGACTCGTCTGGTGCACTTTTTATTTTTTTTTTTGTCCCTAAACCCATCTTCTGATTTGCTATGAATCATGAAAGAATAAAATTTGGTTGCATGTTACATTAGCATTAAAACATATTGACGAAAACATCTGGGATGAAGTGACTGCCTGGCTGTTTGGGATGGTACAGCAGGTTTATATAACCATACCAGTGACCTTCGTTCCCTTCCCATAATTGTTCGCAGATTTTATAGCTCCCTAACTCAACGTCACTGACGCCGGTACAGTAATGGATTGTTCAAGGATGGCAGCTATGAAGGGGGTGATGGAAATACATAATTATTTGTATCAATACTGTCTCAAACATACACATAACAACGAATGAAGAATGAGTGGTAAATGTATACTCAGCTGTATGCTCTGTCGGTCTGAAATGTGTTGGGAACCGTGACATTGAACAAAGAATGTGGGATGCTAACTTATGAGAAGACATGAGACAAAAGTTTTTTTTTTTTTTTTTGACTAGTAAACATTTTTGCTCCATTTTGTCCCCTTAAATTGTGAAATCTATAAATTTTCGTGTAAGCATACAGCCTAATGACCTTGCCAAGTCAATTTATATTCCTCTTGTTTGTTTTCTGTATTTTTCTGCCTATTTTGAGGGTGGTAAATTACCTATCTCTCGCAGAAAGATTTCGTCTCTTATTATCATAATGTTCTTAAGCCTTACCTACTAGTGTTTTCGGCATAATGGAAGAAACTTACTCAAAATTAAGGGGCATGTTACATTAGCTTTTAAACATATCGGCAAATACATCTGAGAGGAAGTGACCCCCTGGTTGTTTGTGACAGTAGAGTAGGGTCGTGTAAACATATCAGTGACCTTCGATTCCATCCCATAATTGCTCGCAGTTTTTTAATAGCGTTTAACTCACTGTCACTGACACCGATACAGTAGAGCATCGTTCAAGGCCGACAGCTATGAAGGGGTTAATGGAATACATTATTGTTTGCATCAATACTCTCTCTCTCACACACACACACTTCAGAACGAACAAAAGAATGAACATAATGCACACTTAACTGAGAGACAGAAATAACTGTATGCTATGCCAGTCTGAAATGGGAAGCGCAATTTCTAACGAAGATTGTGAAACTGAATTCAAACTTAAGAGAACACATGAGATGGTAGAGTAATTTTTTCTGATTAGCAAACATTTCTGTTCCATTTCGTCCTCTAAAAATGTGAAACCCATAAATTTTTGTCTAAGCATACAGCCTAAAGACTTTACCAGTTCAATTCATATTCCTCTAGTTTGTTTTCTGTATTATTCTACTTTGAATTTGGTAATAATGACCTTCTCTTGCTGAAAGATTTCCTCCTTTATCATCATCACGTTCTTTAGGCCGTACCTATGACTGTTTCCGGCATAATGGAAGAAACTTATTCAACATAATAAGAAGTGGATTCAATTATAAGTGGAGCCCAGGTTAGGATAGGTTGAATTATTAGGTAGTTAACCTCTTCATTACTGAATTCCACATATGTATACTCCTGCATACATAAAAAAAGTTCGACTGAGTAACCGAATTCACTCATGTATACGGGTGTATACATGAGATAGATAGGGACACGGGCGTATACATGAGATAGATAGGGACACGGGCATATACATGAGATAGATATGGACATGCAGGGGAGCTAAATACTCGGTTTGGGCTGAAATAATGATGCCACTTGTTGTGACTGAATGGCAACCAGCTATGATATCATGCACCCCTGTCATGGCTCTGGCATGTGTCATAGATTTATGCCAATGAGCTCAATTTGTTTGGGGGCATATTGTATAATATATATTTTGATTTTATTATATACAGTAGGCGCGGAAAGTGTTGACGCCATCTTAAAAAAAGAAAACATTCTTGTGGTTAGCAAGGAGAAACAAATAAATTAACACTCACCATTGAATTTAGTATTTACTGCCATTCCCTTTCACCTTTATTATCTTCTTAAGGCGTCTGGGGAGACTGATGGCGTAGTTTTGCAGAACAGATGGACTAAAACTGCTCCATAGCTGCAGCCTCAAGTTTAGGCAAAGATGATGTGTCCATACTACGCAGCTGCCGCTTCATGTGCGCCCATAAATTCTCAATGGGATTGATATCTGGGCTGTTTCTGGGCCAATCTCGAATAAAGGGAACCTCACAGTCTGTTAGCCACTGTTTCACTGACTTTGCAACATGTGCAGGGGCAGAATCTTGCATAAATACTCTTGCCTTGGTTTTATCAAAAGAGTCACTTAAAACATCACATAATAGCTCCAAATAATTGTTCTGGTTCACTTTTTCATTTGCAGGTAGAATTACCAACCTACCAACACCATAATATGTAAAGCAGCCCCAAGCCATGAGTGAGGCTGGGTATTTAACAAACTTGGAAGTGTACTTAGGATCCAGGGGGTCACTGCCTGGTTTGCGGTACACTCGTGATGAAGGGGTACCAGTGACAGTAAATGTTGACTCATCACTCCAAAGCACAGTTTTCCATTGCTCCTCACTCCAGGCAAGATATTTCTTACAAAAATTTACTCTCTTTTTCTTCTGAAGTGCAGTTAGCAGTGGTTTTTTACGAGCACAAAAACTCCTGTAGCCCAGATCGTCATGCAACAGCTGCTGCACACTTCTGACAGACACATCTGCCAGCAACTGTGGGTTCTTTTCTTTTAAATCCCGTGCTGTTAGCCTTGGATCCTTGCTAACTTGCCTTGAGATCAGCTGACGGGTCCTGAAGGTTGTCTTACGAGGTCTCTCAGGCTTGGGAAGTGGAGTGGGAGGAATGGCCTCCCCACTGTCCTTGAACCACTTCACCAGTCTCTGCACTGTCCTCAGTCTAACACCATCTGATTTGCAATAAATGGGAGTTTGTGGCCAGCTTTGTATAAAGTAATCACTTCCACACGTTTGTCCTTGCTTGTGGTTACTTTAGGCATGATGAGAATGTGGTAGGTAACCAAATAACTGTGTTATTTGAGTCAAAACATGCCCTCGTGGTGCATCACACACAGAGACAATCCTCCTCCTGTGGCTGCCCAAACATTACTGAGCCTGCTCCTGTGGTGCCAAACCTATCAAGCAGGGTTGCCAGCTCCCATTGAAAAAGCGTCAGCTCATTTCGCATCACAGGGGAGGGTAGTATTGACCCTACTTCACTTAACTCGAAAAAGAATGACGTCGGCAAAAAAAGTCAATACTTTCCGCGCCTACTGTATATATGCTTATATAATGTGATATAATATAGAACAAATGTGATTGTTGGTATCAGCTCATGGCTGCCTAGCAACGAGTACGGCGTTGCTGTATCTTCGGGTGGGGGGAGGGAGGGAGGGAAACACGTGCTTACATGACAGTTACCCCATTTCCTCGTGATAGGAAATACACAGGATTGCCATGGCGTCGTCTGACAGTGAAAGTGATGTGGAAATGGAATGGGATAGTGAACTGGAGGGGTCAGATGACAGTGAGACTCAGTCTGACTCAGACGAAGCTTACAAGTGGAGTGAATGGGAAATCCGGTTTGAGGGGGGAGCGGGGAGCGGCCGGGGGTTGGGGGGGGTAACGAAGGGGTTAAGCTAGTTTAGGCTAGGTTAGGTTATCAGTCACCTAACCAAACTCCACCTTGCCATCCATGTTATCAAGTTGTGAGCAGGAGGTGTGGGTGGGGGGACAGACTCACGCTCATTTACCCGTGCCTTGCTCGCTTGCTACCGGATGCTTTGTGTTTAAACCGGAGCTATCGTACGAATAAGTCTATGTATTACTGTACCTCTGAACCATTCAGTCACGGCCCGGATATACCGAAGGCTGGATAATCCGAGCCTGGATAATCGAGCTTTCACTGTACATAGTATAAGGCACGAATGGAACCCTTGAGGTCCCTGTCCTGAGGTGGTGACGAGGTCGGTGTTCCTGTATTCACAGTGCTTTATGTAAGCACTATGAAGTCGGTCATAGATTATGCCAGTCCTATCCTCTTTTGCCTTGACGAAGGAAGATTTGAGAAACTCAAAAAGTGCAAAACAAGTGCATGGGAATCATACGAAATTGTCCAAAAAATACCATGATAGACACCTTGAAACTTGAGTTAAGTCTGCCTAGTTTAAAAGACAGAGTGGAAGAACTACAAATTATTGCTGGCATCAGGCACACAAGAACAACTGGCGGTCATGAATTACTCATGTATGGGACTACTCGAGCCGTATACGAACCTTCTGGAAGCAAAGGAAAAGAGGATTTATAAAGCATCTTATACAAACACTGCAAGAATATGATGGATTAAGACTGTGTACAGAGGGGTAAGTTCACATAACCACCACCGTGGCAAGATGGAAGGGTTAAAATAGACCGCACCTGTGACAAAGAAAGAACAAATGTGATCATGCGTTACTAAAGGAAGAATATGAAAAGAAAATTAAAACAGTTGGCTTAGATGACATCTCCTTCATTTTTGTAACAGCTCAGTTCTACCAAATGGGGAGGCGGGATGTGGAATCCTTATTAGGGACTACATACTGGAAATGGACAACTGGGCAGAGACAGAACACGGTTATAGGCTGAGTGACAATACATCATTAACACAGGCTGAATTATACACAGTTCTGCATGGGCTGAATGCTATAAGAAAGGGTAAAGGCGATGTGTGCATCATTATGGACAGCAGGGGAGCACTAGAATCTCTTAATAGTAAAACACCAGTGATGGAAAGTTTAGTTATGCAATGTAAGAACATCATACACAAACTTAAAATGGTAGGGAGAAAAGTAATGTTCATGTGGATTGCATCTCACGTAGGTGTAGATGGGAATGAAAGAGCTGATAATACAATAGCCAAAAGTGCGACCACCAAGTGTGAGCTGACCATGAGATAAGTGAGGTCTTGTACCATGAGACAAGTGAGGACTTGTACCATGAGACAAGCGAGGACTTGTATAAGAAACTTCCAGGAAGAAATTGAAAGAGAAAACATGATCAGAAAATATCAAACTATACCTAGTGGTACTATGGACCACTGCACTGCTGTAGCAAAAGGTACCACTGTTACCTATGGGAAAAACACCAGCAAATGGAAGGACTCCGTATGCACTAGGTTGCGACTAGGCTACAAAAATTATTGGGAACTAGGAAAAAGTAGCCAAAATTATGGCAGTAGGTTCAGATTACGTGACAGTCCAAGATCTCACATGCTGCTACACTATGTATTATATTGTAAACACTAGATAAGTACAGGAACAGCAAAATAAATGAGGTGAAAAAACAGATCATATGGATTTGTAATAATGACAAAATATAGAGCATCCTGAAAGTTTGCAAACAACTAAAGTACATTTTATAAGTGTGTATCATATATTTGTTATATAACAAAAGACATTATAAATGCACTTTGTATGTGACCAAAGAACATGTATGGAGGTGTGATGGGCAAGTAAGCTTGTGTAATGTTGATATAATTGTTTGCCAGCATACATGTTTGTACTTGCAGGTGCACATGTTTTCCGACATCCATGATAGCAAGCTCAAGCTTTTTGTTCACTGTCTATATAATTGTATAGGTTTACTGATTCAATTGCCAAATAGTAATGTATGTGGTAAAACTAGTCTTTGCCTATGGACAGGATTATATAAATCAGTGTAACAATTTCTAGGTCAAGTGCAAAGTACAAAGAACATAGTATGTTTAGAACTAATTATAATTCAATAAGTTAGATGGGGTGGAGACTGCGTATGCACGTTCATATCTTTGAGGTAGTGTAAATATTATTGTAATTTTATTTTTATCAACAAAATTATCAGTCAGTCGATCAGTCAGCCTTCCCACCACCTCCCAGCCATCCCCATGCCCCCTCCCCCTGCACCCATCTCCTATCATGCCCCACCCCCACATCCCCACCCAAAACCACCCCATCCAAAACCACCCACAACCACCCTCCCGACCCCCCTGCACCCCCCGACAAACCCTCACCATATCACACCCGCTGATTCTGCCCGTCCTGAGCGTATGTCAAAACGTTCCAATGCCTGTCTTTTAGGGGTAAAAAAAAAAAAGCATTATTGCATTTTCTGTGTGTTTAGATCATTATAGACATGTATGCTTTAGTCATGTCTTGTGTATGCATTTATATTTATAGGTTTATTTTTGCTTGTTTTCATATAAGTTTATATTTGTTTTCACTTTATTTGCAAATGTATATCCACCTGTCCTACCTCAGTGGCCGTGGCTCAAGCCCCCATCGTAACGGGGATGGACAGTCTCGGAGAAAGTCCAGATCAAAGTCTCCCAAGGCATTAACTTCATCTAAATCAAGGTCACACAGACCTCATTCTCCAGGTGGTGGCAGCAAAAATAGCCAGAGAGCAAGGTAATGATTCAGTCATTTTAGCCTGTGTATTAGAGTAAACTGTACTGGAGAGGGACACCTTCACATTGTGGCACAGATATAACTGGGTACCTCCATTGCCTGGTTATACAAACATCCCTCACCTCCCTTCCTATATCTCAAAGAGAGGAGGGTGGACTGGGGAGGATTTGCAGCTTCATCCTGCAGTCCAGTAAGTTCATGTTGAAATGAGCATGGGGTTACAACTACAGGCATACCCTGATTTCCGGTGGTATTGTGTACCAGTGGGAGTTTTTGGACAGTGAGTTGCCAGATATTGAAGCAGTTTTCCTCATAAAATACTGAAGAAAAGCCAGAGATGCATTCCAGGCCCAAACCCAAACTCTCATATACCTTACTCAGTCAATAGAGACTGACACAACCACCATAGGTAATGTTATTATCCTCTTAAACAGTATTTTTGCCAAAAAATGAAGTATCAGACATCACATGCAGGAAGGTAAGGTGGCGGGAGGTGTGGTGCTGAGGTGCGTTGAAGGCAGCAGATACAGCAAGAGTGGGGGAGTGGATGTCACGCGGGGCAGGCAGCCAGTGTGCTAAGCGAGGATGAGGGAGGGCGGAGGATTGGGGAGGGAGACAAGTGGGGGTGGGGGAGGGTGGAGGGATAAAGAGGAAGACGAGGGGATGGGGGAGGGCGGGGAGACGGGGATGGAGACATGTCTGGCTGTACTGAGCAAGGAGGGGGATGGAGGAGGGCGGGGGGACGGGGAGGGAGACATGTCTGGCAATACTGAGCATAGAGGGGGATGGAGGAGGGATGGGGGGAGAAGCAAAGGGATGGAGGAGGGATGGGGGGAGAAGCAAGGGGATGGAGGAGGGACGGGGGGAGAAGCAAGGGGATGGTGGGAGGACAGGAAAAGCTGCGTGCATCACCACATCCATGTTCGGACATGCTTGTTTCAAACCTTGGGAGCAGCAGAGTGTTTGGACTAGGGAATTAAAGGCCATTTAGATTGTAGGAATGTTCCCCAATTTCTCTTGTTTGATGTAATGAGTGTTTGGCTATTGGGGTGCCGGATATCGGGATATGCCTGTATTTCTGTTACTAAGGAGAGAGTAAATGTGAATATTACCACAGTATTACTACAAGCTGAGTATATAATCCAAATTATTCCCTTCAGTGTGATGTCTTCCTAGTTTATTTTTTTTATTGCCATAATGTTTTATTTTCCTTTGGGAAAAGCTCATACTGTAGGGGTTAGAAAGTAACTTCTTCAGTAGTGACACTAATTTTCTTGCCTAGTTATTATTCCAACTTTGAGGAGAGCCATCATAGTGAATGTTTTTTTTTTTTTTAAGAATTCATTTTGTTTGGAAAGCTCTTGTTACTTATTTTGGAATAATTTTATGTTACGCTTCCTTGCCTGATCTGTATATATGTATGTATTTGTACACCATGTCTTCATTTTTCACTAAAATATTTAGAAAGTTCGTGGAAGTGAACATTGAACTACAAAAGGATTCTCTTAGTTTGTATGGATTGTAAGCCAAATGTAGATATAATTTGATACCTTTGCATGTAAATTTGCCCCAGGTGAATAGATTAGGTGTGTGGAAGTTCAGTGTGTGGTAAACAAGGTATGGGTAGTTTCTCGAGTGATAGGGGATATATTGATCACTTATTTATAGGAAAGCAGATTGTGAAGAAGGGTTATCAGAAGTGCTAAAAGATCTGGGTTTGGAAATTTTAATATTACAAGGTACGAGCAGAGGTACCCGGCGTTGCCATGCCAAAAAAACGAACACTGTAATCCTAGTTGTTCTAGTTCAGTCTTTCTTTCTACTCCAGAAAGATCATGTACCTCTTATGCCTTTGAAGAGGGATTATAAGATGTCCAGGAACTTTCTGTTTCAGCTTTTGCAGACTAACGCACAGTATTTGTGCACACTTGTTCACTAATACCGGTGACCTAAAATGACCACCTCCGACCGGTGACCTAAAATGACCTCAGAGGTCAACCCCACAGCCTATGTCTGAACCTCAGAGGTCAACCCCACAGCCTATGTCCGAACCTCAGAGGTCAACCCCACAGCCTATGTCCGAACCTCAGAGGTCAACCCCACAGCCTATGTCCGAACTGGAGGTCTAGTTCAATCTTTCTTTCAACTCCGGAAAGGCCATGTACCTCTTATGCTTTTGAAGAGGGATTATAAGAGGTCCCGGAACTTTCTATTTCAGCTTTTGCAGACTATTGCTCAGTATTTGTGTGCACTCGTTTGCTATTACCAGTGACCTCATGACCTCTGACTGGTGACCTCAAATGACCTCAGAGATCAACCTCACATAGCCTGTGTCCGAACTGGAGGTCATGTGAGGCTCCTTGCCAAAAATTGGGCTGCAGGGGTACCTGGCATTGCTCATGTCAAAAAGGCAAACACTACTGGTGATCTCAAATGACCCAGATGGTGTCAGTTCATGGTATACAGTTGTATGGTGTGTAAGAAAATATATAGGTCTGTGGGTCTCTGGGCCTTGGTTTGGGTGTGATTGAAGGACAAAGAAACAATGTGGCTATTTTATGTATATAGATCGTGTCAGTTTGTGGTATACAGTTATATGGTTTGTAAGGAAAACAAATGAATCCTGCAAAGAGTTCTGTGATATGCCAGCAAAGGTACACCCGAGGAAAGTTCCGCATTATACACTCGCTCACCACTTCGAAATAGTAAATGTGAGACAAGTGGTAGCGAAGCAGTAGCCAACATTCATCTATCTGGTAACTGTGTGAGAAGGGTAGGGATGGAAGAGGGAGGGGTAGGAATTATCAGCTCCCCCAGCCTTCCTCCTCCTTTAGCCTCTCCCCTCCCACATAGTGGTACCATATATCTGAGTGTGTGGCTACTGCTTCACTAGTGGTTGTCTCATGCATAAAGATCCCAACTGGCAGGCAGGTGTATAAGGTGGAACTTTCCTTGGGTGTACGTGGATGGTAAGTGCTTTTCAGAAGATAGCTAATGATAATGAATGTTTGAGTGAGTGATTCAAGATTTTTGAGAAGTTTGTGACATGCTCTTGATTGACCCCTTGATACCAGCCTCCCTTCATCCTATCCCTTTCCTACGACTGGGCATAGTTTTTTAATATGGATTTCCCCCCAAATACAGTAAACTCTTCTTAAGTTGAATTGTATGGGGCTGTAGGGTAGTTCGACCTCCAAATTTTCTGACTAACCAGAAATAATTGCAAAACAAACTATAGTACCTCCCTCAATAGTTGCAAATTATATTTGTTTACTTGTTATTTACACTAAAGAAGCATATATAAAGCATTAATAATGAACAATAAAAAGCAAGTTGTTGCATGTCACTGGGTAGGCTAGGATAGGAGGTTGCATAGGTGGAGTGGTGCAAGTCACTTAATTTTGTACAGTTCTGCACTTATTTACATCACTTTACTGTCAGTTAAACTAAAATGTAACATCATCATCACCATCATCATCATCACCATCACCATCCAGACCTCCTTTCCCACCCTAGGGCAGGGTGAGGATCAGCAGTGTCCAGACAGCCCAGTTTTGCCCACTCCAATGGGCCACGTTCCATTCACTCTTCATTCAAGCCCCCGGAATCCTGGCTCTGTCTGATACGTCAAAAGCTTTCACCACATTCTGTAGCATCACATAATATCCAATATCGTCAGTCCGAATGTCATCACGTTAAAGGGGGTGCCAAATCCCTGATCATGCATGTCCTCTCAAGGCATTCATCCAGCCAGCTCAATCTCTTGTTAGTCCCCTGGCCTTACCGACTTCATACCTCTTGTGCTCACACATTCATCAACCATATACCTCCACCTTCTCCTTTCCTGCCTCACCTCCACCCTCCTTCAAATTTGCTCAGATATACCTTTTTCACAACTCTTTTGTTATCCATTCTCGCCACATGACCATACCATCTCGGTACTTTCTCTTCAATTCTGGTGTCCACAGGCTTCCTCACTCTGCATCTTTCATCTATCTATCTATCTATTGCCAGACGCCTCAATCCCGAACGGGGTGGCCACAAACAAATCTCCTCCATGTCACTCTGTCCCCTGCTATTTCACTACCACTCTCCCAACTCACACACCCCTCTCTCATATACCTCTCCACTCCATCCCTCCATCCTCGGCCTCCCCCTTCCTCTCGCCCCCTCCACCTCACTCACATACACTCTCCTCGTCATTCTTTCACTCTCCATCCTCTCCACCTGCCCAAACCAACTTAACGTGTTTCTCCTAACGCTTCCCATCACGTCCTCAACCACACCACAACACTCCTTCACTCCCTCATTTGTTAGTCTGTCTCTCCATGTGACTCCACATGCTCCTCTCAAATAACTCATTTCCACTGCTCTCACTCTTGACTTCTGTCCTTCC
>JAGKTI010004457.1:0-34613 GCA_018397915.1 Birgus latro
ACACACACACACACACACACACACACACACACACACATACTTATCATAAAGCCGTTCTACTACAGAAGATGACGGCTGCTATGCTCCCTAAGACCGTGTGTTTCTCACTGTCTTTGGTGCCAACGTGTGTGGCTGTCCAGACCAACTCTGGATCCGCAAACTTTTCCACACAGTCGGTATGTCATGTCAGGGTTTGCTGGGAGAACTGTTTTGGTTGTGCCTCCGTTGTCTACACTCTTCTCTGGCCTGGCTCCGAGCATGTTTGAGATGAATGGTTCCTTCGCTGCACAGGGCTCGCCATTATTTTCTGTCTGAAGCATTGATTTCAAGCTCATTTGGTATGATATTGCATTTCTTCAGAGATGTCCTCATATGATCTTTACAACTCTTCTTCTGTCCGCCTGAGTTGCAACGTGCTGCAGGGAGCGGATCATAAAGAACCTGACGGGGAAGGCGGTGCTCAGGCATGTGGATCATGTGTCCGACCCATTTAAGCTGTTTTTGAGCCGACATAGTTTCTATGATGATTGACTTTGCGCGCTGGAGAATTTGTGAGTAAGGGACTTTATTCTTCCATCTGAGTCCAAGGATGAGCTGTAAGCACCGGATGTGAAAAGACTCAAGCTGTTTGATGTGACGCTGGTTAAATAGTCCAGGATTCAGCACCGTATAAGAGGGTGGAGAGGCATACAGCTGTTTATAGTGATACTTCAGTCTCGATTCTCAAGTTGGTGCTTCCAAAGACTCTGTAAGTGAGATGCCCAAAAGACACCAAGGAATGCTTGATTCGTGCAAAGACTTCTGCATCAATTTTATGTTTATCGGTGAGCACACTTCCAAGGTAAGTCAAATTTTCCACCTGTTTTACATCGCCATTTATTTGAAATGCAAGAGGTTCTACTGTGTTGTTTCTATGAGACATTATTTCTGTTTTATTGGCATGTATTCGGAACCACAGTCATTGCGTGGTGTATGTTGGTAATGATGATGAGAGACTGTTGTAGGGCTTCTGGGCTATGTGCAAGGGCAGCTCAGTCATCAGTATATTGTAGCTGTAAGAAATTGGCCGTTTCAATCTTTGATTGTGCTTGAAGATGTCTGAGATTAGATAACTTACCATCTAGACGGAACTTAATTCTTATTCAATCGTCAGGGTTCATTTGTGGGTGACTTAAAAGGGTGACTGCAGTGAGATTGATGTTGAAAATGATAGCAGCCAGGACATATCCTTGCTTTACACCCTCATCCACATTAAAAAATTTGGATTTTTCCCACCTATGGACACACGAGCATTTATGTTGTCATGCAGGCTCATTATGATGGTCAGAAATTTTTATGGAACTCCAAATTTGAAAGAGCCTTCCGTAAAAGATCTCTGTTGACTGTTTCAAATGCTTTTGCTAGATCAATGAATGCAATATACAAGTAACAGTTCTGCTCGAGGCATTCTCTTCTATTTGTCGGACAACAAAGATCATATCACAGGTACTTCGTTCATTCCGAAACCCACTTTGTGTTTCAGGAAGTGCTGACGGAGTTGGATGTTTTGGTAGTCTGGCTAACCTATCCTTGGCCAGTGCTTTGTTAGCATTCACAAGGAGGGAGATACCTCTACGTCTGTCACATTTTGAGAGGACCCCTTTCTCCTTGTAGATGGTTACAATATCTGAAGCAAGCCACACAAATGGAATTTGCTTTTTGTTCTAGATAGGCAGCATGAGATTATGGAGGCACCAGTGAAGAAAATGGCCACCCTCTTTGATGAGTTCAGGTAGTGTGCCATCAGCGTCAAGGCTTCATTTATTTTTACCTGTCCCCACCGCGGAGGGGTTCGGGAACGGGTATTGTTTTCACTCGGTTTGTCTGTTTGTGTCTGTGTCTGTCTGTCTGTCTGTTGACAACTTCACACAAAAAACTACTAACGCGATTTTGACTAAAATTACAGGGATGATTGGCTATGACCTTCTGAACACCTAATTAAATTTTGGGCCAAATTGGGCCAAGGCCAAGTCTGTAGGCCCAAAAAATGTTTTAAAAAAATGTTTTCGCCATAACTCCTTTCAAAATCGTCATATCGACATGAAACCAAAACCTAAATGTCCATCTTTCAAGTGTGCATCCTATAACATGCCTCATTACATCAGGGGGTCACCCTCCAGTTAGCGGTAGGGGGTCAGTGTCAGGTGGGCTGGGCCTAAAATTTCAAATGGGTATAAAATCAACAATTTTCACCTGCTTTACTCCAAATACAGTATATGTGACATATTTGACTAGATATCCTGTTGTGTTTATATAATCAGCACTACAATGACTGTCGGGGACGGGTTTGCTGTGTCTTGGCACCACCTCTTGTTTTAGAGACTGAATGGCCCGATCAGTTTCTGCAAGTGTAGGTGGGACATCGAGATCTGCCACTTGAGGGGCATTTGGAATGTTATCATTGATATTGTTCTCCACTAGGCTTCTTCCATTCAATAAGGTGATGAAGTGTTGCCTCCATCTTTCTTGGATTGCTTGCTTGTCTTTCAAGAACTCTCCTTCGGCTGATCGGAGAGGGTTTATGTTGTGTTTGGTTGGCCCATAAACGGTTTTAATGGACTTGTTAAACAAATGTTGGTCGTTAATATCGGTCACTCCTAGCAGCTCTTTTACTTGCTCAGTCCACTATTTGTTTTTCATGTCACGAAGACTTCTCTGGGCTTTATTTCTGAGATTCTGGAATTCAGTTTTTAGAGTTAAGGAGCGAGGATGATCCAACCAGATATGTGCTCTGTTCATCATTGCAAGAAGGTCATGTATGCCCTCAGCATTTCCATCAGACCAGTCTTTATGGCGACTAGAGGAGAAACTTAGTGTTTCTTACACAGTGCTTTGAAGCAGTGTAAATGTTTAGCCACTCTGCATCAAGGTTTGTTGCATTGTTGTTTGGATCAAGTGTTGGGCAATGAGAAAGCTTGTCTGTAACAGGGTAATGCTGTGGTAGGTGTGTTGCCACATCCTCTAAACTACTACAGTTTACTTTCTTGGTAGATGGTCTGCAGTGCATATGTGGATGTATGACTAGTTGCAATTTGGTGAGTATAAAGTTATGGTCTGTTGAGCAATCAACACCTCTCATAGCTCGGATTATAAGAACTTCTCTTCGATGTCGCTGCCTTACAATGATATAGTCATTTAGGTGCCAATGTCTAGATCGTTGGTGCCTCCATGTGGTCTTGTGTTTATGCTTAAGTTGAAAACTGGTGTTCTGAGCATAAGGAAAGTAGTCTAAGGCCATTGTTGTTCATGTTACCAACACCGTGCCAGCCTATAATGCCTTGCCAGAGGTGAGAATCTTTTCTTATTCTGGTATTAAAATCTCCACGCTGGATCAGTTTGTCAATATGTGGTACTGAGCGAATGGTAGCATCCAAAGAGTCATAACAAGAATTTCTGACGGCATCCTCAGAATCAAGTGTTGGGGCATAGGCGCTGATGAGTGTTGCATATTGGCCTTTACATAGTGGTATGTGCCAAGACATCAGTTCTCAGATAAAACAACAAGCGTTTCTTGGATATTCTGTAGTGCGCTGCTTCAGACTGCAAAGCCAATACCATGGTTTCTGTTTACATTGTCTGGGTATCCCTTCCAGAAATAGGTATACCCTTCTCCTGCTTCTATTAGTTTGCCCTCTTCTGAAAGGCGAGTCTCAGACAAGGCAGCAACGTCAGTTTTATATCTTCTCATTTCATGGACAAAAAGAGCAGTTTCACGGTGTGGTCATGTGTCTTGGTCAGTATCAAGCAAAGCTCATATATTCCAGGTAGCAGGAGTCATGCATTCATTTGTTTTTTTCGACCATAATGTGGGATGCCTCGACAGACACGGTTACCTTAAAGCAGTGCAGATCGACATCTTACTCAGCACAGCACTCAGTCACAGAGATCACACAAAAATAAACTGAGTCCCTTACTCAATACCATCTCTCAGACAAAGCTAACAGACTCACAGAGTCACAGACGTTAAACAAACCATTTTTGCAATGCACAAACTACTCTTAGCAAACAGACAATCATCCAGATCAGTCGACTACCTAGACACAGTCCGTTCACACTGTTGTAATCACACACGCAAAACACAGAAACAGGGCACTTAGCTGTGGGTACCCACAGAGCAGACCAGCAGGTCTAACCAGCAAGGCAGTCAGCTAGCGAATGATCCGTCGAGATATTTTGTAGAATACATAGGATCCTGATCCACCCCAGATTATAACCAATAGTTCCTTGACCAATGGCCCACTCTTCCACAAGATTTTATTGCGGTTCATTAAGAATTTTGAAGACATTGTGCGGGATACATAGGATCCGGATCCGCCCCAAAATTTAACAATTCTCTTCTTGCCCTATGGCCCACCCTTCCACAAAAGTTCATTGAAATTAATTGAGAACTGTTGGAGATATCGTGTGGACAAACAAACAAACGGACAAACAGATGAAAACATAACCTCCTCCAACTTCGTTGGTAGATGTAACAAAAACAATAATAATAAAAAATCACTCAGAGAGCGCATACCCCCGCCGATGCCATTGCTATTAAAAAGGATCCAGATGTTGTGTGGAATACGTAGAATCCGGATCCACCCAAAAAATTTAAATTGTTCCTAGACCCATGGTCCACTCTTCCACAAAATTTTATTGAAATTCACGAGAACTTTTGGAGATATTGTGCGGGATATATAGGATCAGGATCAGGATCTGCCCCAAAATCTGATCAATTCTTTCCTGACCCATGGCCCACAGTTTCACAAAATTTCCTTTGAATTCACTGAGAACTTTTGGAGATATCATGCGGACAAACAGACGAACTTCATTTGCGGAGGTAATAATGATATTAATAGTAATAACTTGCTACCTATCCTTATTGTGTAGCCACAAGAAGGAAGCTTCACCATAACTATTTATGGTATACTGTAAAAAGGTATGTGTAATATACTCAAAATCTGAAGACCCTAATTTAGCTTCATGTGTAACTTCAACAAGATCTGAACACAAAGATGTCGAAGAACCCATGTGTAAAGTTTACCTTTGTCTCAGTAACTAGCTAATCACTCCATGCTTAACTGTAACCATGTCCCTTTCAAGTCATAAGAGGGACCCAGCTATACATCTGGAGAGTTACAGCTATTAAAGCTTTTGTAGTTTTCTCTTAAACGTGTTGCAAAGAAAAAACTGAGCAGATTTGAATTCGGTACTTTCCATTAAGCAAAATGGCAAAAAATTATCAGACTTATTCAGCAAACATTTTTATCATGGGAATTTCAGCTAAACAACTGTATCTCAATCATTTTCTGAGATATTTCAATTTCAAATATGCAATTTTTAGAAAAAAAAATGGATGTATCACCTTCAAAAATAGGTCAAGGACATTTATATTTGCCACAAGGACTTGCATTACCCTAGGGTGCCTTCACGTATAATATCATCAAGATCGAAGAAAAAAGTGCAAAGAAAAAAATATAATAATAATAATCAACTGATAACAAAACAAGAATAACAATGACAACAGCAACAACAACAACAGTAATAATAATAATAATAATAATAATAACAATAATAACAGCAACACCTCTCCATCGTGAGTGTGTGGTTAAAAGAATACATTAGATCTAAAATTTGATGCTTATCATGAAAAAGTGCTATGGAAAGAGTGTAGATCCGTAGTATTGTCTTTTTTTGCCATTGAGCTACGTTCAGTAAGCTGTAAAAAGACACAAATCTGGGCCAAATCAAAGTAAAGATAAAGGGACATTCATTGGGGCGCATCCATCCGACAAGGGCAATGCAATTTCCAAATCACTCTTCAAAATGGGTTAGGCTATCTTATCACTGATGAGGGTTTCACAAAAAGTGTTTTCGGGATCCAGAATCGTGTAATACGATCCGGATCGGTCCCAAAAGTTAATCGATTGTTCTCTGGGATATGGGCTATCTACCCACCGATTTTGGTCCAAATCTCTCTTTTAATTTTTGAATAACCCTGGTAACAGACAAACAAACTGACAAACAGGGGTGAAATCATACTCTCCTAGTCGAAGAGAAAGAGTTTGATACCAGTATTCAAACTCCAATTCACATAAACACAACCATTAAATACCCACCGTCACTACAAATCTCCCTCCTTCATCCGTACTTTGCCAAATTGGGAAAAAGTTAACCCCATTAGTACGATGTTTCACTCCTTCTTTTACCGCCTTGCGACTACATTTTTCTTCGGTGGAGACTCGTATGTTCCTAGGAGTCATTACAGATTGTACCCAATTCCTGAAGTTCGAAAAAAAAAAATCTGCTAAACATATATAAGTCGTGTGGATATGACAAGAATAAATTATAATAGACTGCACTGTGCTAAAGGGATTCAGTCTGGCCATCACAAAAAGCCCTCCGAAAAAGTCTGATGTTTCATTGAACCTCATCTGGTCTTCGAAGCTTCAGTGTCATATACAAATAGTGTTACGGACCACTGACATTGTATTTACCCAGTTATAATAGGTGGACTTTTTGCTTCTTCTTTATCCCTTATCCCGACTCTTTGTCCCACCCACCCCATGGATAATAGTGAGAATAAGATTGTGCTTGATAATTATCTGATCAATTAATTACCTCTGCCAACGAAATGGCAGGACATTATTTACACACCCGTGTCTGTCTGTCTATGAACAAAATTATATATATACATTTATGGAGAGGTATATGAGAGAGGGGGGTGTGAGCTGGGAGCAGGGCAGTGAAATGGCAGGGGACAATGTGACATGGAGGCGATTTGTTTGTGGCCACTCCTTACGGGGTTAAGGCGGTAGCAAAAGATAGATCATCATCATCATCATCATCATCATCATCATCATCATCATCATCATCATCATCATCATCTTTACAATTTCTGTGATTCATTTCCAACGTGTCGTTTCACATTCCCCTTCAGTCATTCTCCATTCACCATCCTTAACCTAGCACCACAGTCTTTGTCTCTCCCACATCGTCTCTCCCCTCACCTCCACTCCCTGCCCCCCCGCCCCTCTCTCTCATTCTCTGCCTATCCCTTTCACATCCTTTCCACCTATTTTCTTTTATTCTCAGTCTGTCCCTTAATCCTCATTCTCTCTCTGGTACCTTCTCCCACTTTCCCTGTCTCCCGTTCCCTCTCCTGTCTTTCCCTTTTCCACTTATTCAACCCCTTGCATCTTGTATTTCCCTCTTCCTCCTGCACTTAGTTCCTCCTTTCCATTTCTCTCTCACGCATTCCCTTCTCTGTCCACTCAGTTCTGCATCTCCCCTCCTCTCATTTCCGCTCCTCCTCTCCCTCATCCTCTTCCCTTATCAGTTATGTCCACCATCCTCCTTTCCCTCACCATTTTCTCTCTCTCTCTCTCTGTCTCTCTCTCTCTCTCTCTCTCTCTCTCTCTCTCTCTCTCTCTCTCTCTCTCTCTCTCTCTCTCTCTCTCTCTCTCTCTCTCTCTCTCTCTCTCCCTTGCCTTTCATCCCAGGTCAGGTCATCACGAGGTTTCATTTCCAGGCTGTATATCACCTCGTTCCAGTCGCACCCAACGTGATAGCGTATATAGAATGCTCCAAATATAACGTTCCTCTTCAACTCTGCCAGGAGATTTCTCGAGTGTTGTGTGGACGGCTCAGGTACCGTAGTCAGTGTCTATCCTGCATCATTTTCTCACTTCCTACTCCCACTGCCACACCCAAGCCCACACAAGCAAGTTAAGTCGTCTCAGCAACACACAAGGTACCACAAGGTGAGGTCGTAGTGCAGTGCTATTTACAGACCATCCTGTACACCTACTTCCCTATGCCTCTGTGTACATTCGTGGGTGCATTTTATAGACAGGTAGACACACAAATTCATAGATAAGTAAATATACATAGATAAATTGATTGATTGATTGATTGACCGATCATTAGAAAGGCAGATAGAAAGGCAGACAGACATGCAGACAGACAGATAGACAAATAGAGATAAAGACAGATATATAAATAGACAGAGATGGATAAACTCATATAATCAAGACATAACTAGGATCACTGAATGGGGAAAAAATAACCTTTTCTCATTTAATGATAGTAAAACCAAAATAATTATATACAATTCACTAATAGACAGATATTGGCAGATTCGTATATTACTTTCAATGCCACTAATACTTTCATCTCCAAAAGTATTGAAATTCTCGGCGTCTCACTTAACAATGCCCTCAGCTGGACCTCTCATGTCAGATCGCTTGCTAAAACCGCCTCAAAGAAACTTGGATTATTGTACAGAGTCCGTAACTTCTTCACCGACGAGCAGTTAGCTAGAATTTATAAGAGTCATGTGTGCTCTCAGCTTGAATATTGCTCACCCTTGTGGAATGGATGTAGAGGCTGCGCTAAAACAACAAGACAAAATTCAGAACAAAGCTGTTGGAATTATTAACCCTTAGCCGGCGGTGGAACTATACTGTATATAGACTGTGTAAAATAGACTGAAAAATTGCGGTGGGACTATATATAGACGCTACCCCAAAAATTGTCCCCTATAAATCCTAGCAGAGACTATACATAGACGGTAATGTGTAAGTGACCTAGAGCCTCAGATATCCCTATCTGGCAACCTACGGGTTGCGGGAGGCCTATATAAAGGTGCGCACCTGGTGGCTCGATTCTCGTCCCGGCAGCTGTGGTGTGCAGACTTCTTCCCCACTGCTCGTAGTAATGAAACGTCCGTTGCTATTCCCGTAGACTTTAACACTGTTTCCCGATGCCTTCTTCCATCGTCTCGGCCTACGACCCGTCGAGGGGGGCCTCTACAGCCAGGGAACAGTTGCCACGAGCGGATACCATCACAGGGATTGTGAAGTGGTACAACGTGAAGGCGGGGTACGGATTTATTCGGCGCCAGGACACCGGCGCCGATGTATTCGTGCATCGTCTTGGGATCGTTGTTCCCACTTCACAACGCCTTCAGCGCTCGTTAGACGAGGGCGAGACGGTAGTCTTTCGTCTCCACCACACATCGAAGGGTCCTGAGGCTAAAGACGTCTCCGGACCGGGGGGTGCAGCTGTGCAGGGCTCTGCCTATGCACGGCGGCTCCCCACGACCCGGCGGCGCCGGCCCAAGGATCGTCGATGTACAGGGGAGATCGACACTATCGTCGCCATGTGCATCGCGGCGGCGAGAGCGTTCTGTGGCGATGACAAGGCTGCGCTGCTCACTCTCCTCCCCCCGATTTTTGAGGGGAATGGGCTGCCGCGCCTTGCCATCCCTCAGAGCTTCACCCGTGGTGCACAGGCAGCCCCCCATCAGGAGCGTCGCGCCCTAACGCTGCAGCCTCCCCAACCCCGCACAACACCGCGGAACAGGCTGCAGCTAGACGCTCCTGTACACAGGACGAATGCCTCCTCTACCACCACCACAGTAGCACAGCCTGAAACCAAGGACAACCCAGCTCCGACCACCAACACCGACAACACCAACGAAAGCGCTCCTCCTCTCACTTCTCCACCCTCTGCTGCCGATCAGCCAGCCGCAAAAACCACCCCAGCGGCTCGTGCTTCTCCACCAACACCGAGGAGAACACAGAGGAAGCGCAAATCCTCCAATGAAGACTCCTCCCAGAGCAAGATCTCAGACTCAACACCAGCTCAAGAAAAGCTTCCCTTTAACGCTGACGCCTTCAACGACTACCTTATGAAGAACATGGACGAAATAGTCAACAACACCGTCAAAAACATCAGAATTAGTCAGTCAAAATATGGATCTGTACAACAACCTCACCAAGCAGCGTCCATTGGACCACTGACCGGGCTAATGTAAGGCTCGGCCTCCACTATAGGTGGGGGAAATCTACAAACGAACGAACGGCTCTCATCGATTCTCGCGCTGGCAGCCGTGGTGTTAAGAGCTCTCCCCCAGGTAGTGAAACGTGGGTTCCTTCTACCGTAGACTTTCCTGCCTTTCAGCCATGACTTCCCATCGTGTCTCGGCCTACGACCCGTCGAAGGGGGCCACAACTGACACAGGAGAGTTGCCCAGAGCGCAGACCATCACAGGCGTTGTCAAGTGGTACAGTGTGAAGGCGGGATACGGATTCATCAGGCGCCAGGTTACTGGAACTGATGTTTTTGTGCATCGTCTGGGGATCACTGCTGTCACTTCACGACGTCTTAAGCGCTCATTAGGCGAGGGTGAGACTGTTGAATTCCAGCTTCACCATACACCGAAGGGTCCCGAGGCTAGAGACGTCACTGGGCCTGGGGGTGCAGCTGTGCAAGGCTCTGCTTATGCACGGCGGCGCCCCACGGCTCAGGGGCGCCACCCTGTGCCCCCTCGATGTAATGGTGAAGTGGAAACAATTGTCACCATGTGCATTGCAACGGTGAAGGCGTTCTGTGGTGACGACAAGGCCGCGATGCTTGTTCTTCTCCCTCAGATTTTCGAGAAGAACGGGCTGCCGCGCCTTGTTATCCCACGGAGCTTCGCCTGTGATACACAGCCTGTCCTTCGCCAGGAGCTTCGCGCCATCACGCTGCAGCCTCCCCAACCCCGCACAACACCGCGGAAAAGGCTGCAGCTCGACGCTCCACTAACCAGGGCTACTGCCTCCTCCTCCAACACCCCTGCCACGCCCTTGGCCGCCACAACCGACAGCCACAGCCGCCCGTCGTCAGCAGCTGTGAGTAGGGCCGCCTCTCCCGATCCTTCCATCCTTCGGGACGAGGATGATCACGCCCCTCCTTCTCCACCACCAGCTGCTGTCGTTGGGGCCACCGCATCCACTCCTGACGGTGCACCAGCAGAAGACCTCCAGGCCATCGTGGAGGCTCGTGCTTCTCCGTCGCCCCCTCCTGCACCCAGGAAGAAAAAGAAGAAGGGGAAGAAACCAAGGCCACTTCATGCCGAGGAGATGGAGACAGACATTCCATGTCTCCCACCCTCTCCTCCTCCCCCTTCCACCCTTCCACCTCCTCTGCCTATGAGCAGGACCTCCAGGCTCCTCAGGTCTCCATCTTCGACCCTGCCACGCTCATCGACCCTCAAGCCGTCGCCGATAATATTCTCGCCGGGTTAAAGAAGAAAAACCCTTTATTATTCTTCAAGATAACCAACCCAGTATATCCTCCAAATCAAATTTCAAGCCAAGCTCCAAGCTTCCCCTGATATCCTCTGCTATCACTCTGACGGGCCCTTTCTTGGCCCAGTCCTCCCAAGGGAGGAAAATCTCAACAACAACAACAACTACAACGGTGGCTCAATCAGTCTGTTCCCAGCTCTTAGAGTGGGTGTAGCACTCTTTTGTTTCTCTTGTAGAACTCGCTTTATGCTTTTCTTTTGATATTTGGATGTACTCAGACTAATGTACCACAGTAATAGATGTAAAGAAAAATGCCATAAGATGCAACAATTATCGGTTAGGTTAGGTTAGTAACAATTTAGTGAGGTAGGGTGGAGGGAAACCACATCCAGGTCACAAGTCCTGGACACAGCTTTGCCTGCGAGTGACTCCATTTACCTTACATTTACAAATATGAACAATAGCTGCCAACAAAATTAAGGTTTTAGTATTATAAGCATCTTTGCTATGCTAATGAAATGTAACAACTGTTCTGAATTGCGGTAAAGTCTATATATAGACTATGTTAAAGCCTTACATTGTGGTTGAGTCTATATATAGATTATGTTAAAGCCTTACATGCGGTAGAATCTATATATAGATTATGTTAAAACCTTACATAATGCGGTGTAACTATATTTATGTTCCAGTCCTGTGGTCGGGGGCATCTATATAAAGACGATTTTTTTTTTTTAGGTGCTTCTCACCAACTGCTGCCGCCGGCTAAGGGTTAATAACCCTGCTATTACAAATAAACTACCTCCCCTACAGGTAAGAAACAATGTTGCCTCCCTTGCTTTATTTTACAGATGCTTTAATGGCAAATCTCAGACGAAGTTGCGTCCATTTTGCCACCTCTCCATGCCCCCCCTCCCTTGCTACACGGGCATCTGGTAGAGCTCATGACTGGACTGTCACACTGTCATATTGCAGAACTTCTCCCTATCAGAAATCTTTTGTTCCCCGAACTGTATCACTTTGGAACTCGCTTCCTCAGAGTTGTTTCTCCCCAAACTTCATCCTACAGCTGTTCAAGTCCAACTGTTACAGATTTTTTTTTTTTTTTTAATGAATGGAGGACACCAGTAATCTGGTGAATGGATTTTTTTATTCATTTGTTTTTCTTCTGTTCTCTTATTTAAAAAAAAAAAATCAGTAATAATGGCCACCAGTAAAGGAACTTCTTCATCCTATAGCTTGGATCAGGGTCCTTCATGATTCAGTCGATGGTCTCCATTTCAGTACGAACACAAACAATGGCCAAAGGTATCATGGTCGGCCCTAGGTGATGATCGTCTTTCTGTGTACCATTCTTGCCTTTTTCCTTATCTAGATCTAGGTTAAGTGAGTTTTTCTTAGTATCAGGTTACGTAGTTTCTTGGACAGTTTGGTTAATCGTTAGGTTAGGTTAGGTTCGGATCAGTTAAGTTAGGGATAAAAAGCAGAAGAAGAAGAAGAAAAGAGAAGAGAAGGGAGGAAGAAGAAAAAGAAGAAGAAGAAATTAAGAAGAAGAAGAAGTAGACGAGAAATAAAAAGACAATAATAAGATAAAAAGAGGAAAATGAAGAACAAGAGAAGAGAAGAACAAGAAAAAGAAAAGAAAAAGAAAAAGAGAAGAAAAAGAAAAAGAAAATGAAATGGTGTTCATCCTGGAAAAACCTAAGCACGTAGAACAAAAATCGTATATGAAATCGAAATCGACTCCCGGGATGAACACAAAAAGGATTGGCATAAAGACTATCGACATCATGAGGGTCATTAAGGCATGCAGTCAAATGTTTTCCGATGGCACAATGGGAAATAAACTTTGTCCACCAGTCCGACCAGTAATCAAACACAGAACTCGGGTCCTTTCATTTGCGAGCTGGATTTACTCTATTTGTCCCTGTGTGGAGTACAACTTTCACGTGTGGGGAGGCTCCTCACATACTGCTCTTCTCATCAAGGTGGAATCAAAGGCTTTCCGTCTCATTAACTCTCCTCCTCCTTCTGGCTCCCTCTAATTTAAACTCTTCAGTAAATTTCTCGTATTGCCCCTACATAGGACGTCGTAGCAGCCATAACCTGCACCAGAGGGTTCTCCCCTTTTGCTT
Organism: Birgus latro; assembly: GCA_018397915.1. Taxonomy (NCBI): domain Eukaryota; kingdom Metazoa; phylum Arthropoda; class Malacostraca; order Decapoda; family Coenobitidae; genus Birgus; species Birgus latro. The sequence goes on from JAGKTI010004457.1 coordinate 13,229, forward strand.
CCTTTTCTTCTTCTCAAGTAACAGCCTACATATTGCCACATTGAGGCCAGCCGCTTCACGTGCCAAATTCACCTGCAGCTTCAGTAGTTTCAATTCGCGGGCACCTCCGGCCATGGTCGTTGAGGATACATGGGTCTATGCTGAATGCAAGGTCGCTGTTGAATGAGTAGTCCACCTGCATAACATCCTTTACATATTTTGTTTTTCGCCCGACACTCCTGACAGACTCACATCAAATTCTTGATGGTCGTAGCGCACTCGTAACTATTCCAGTGAGGGTCTTAGGTACTCCTAGCTACTCTTAGCTACTCATGGCTACTCGTAGACCTTTACGGACCATTTGGTTCGGCAATGCGTAATGACTCTTAGCTACTCATAGCATTGCCCTAGGGAAGTAGCAATGCGTAAGTTATGCGTAGCTACTTATAGCTTCCACCTGGCGCACTCCTAGATTGCTGGATTCTCGGCCAAATTGACAAGAAACCGTGAGGAGTTTGAACTCTCGGCGACTCTTCGTCCAACTCCTGAATGTGTGAAAGCCCCTTCAGTTTTGCTTTCTCGCTATTACTGTACTTTCATCCGGTAGCAAATACCCGTAATTTATTCTTATTGCTACAGACTATTTTATTCAACTAATGGTGTACTCTTCTTTAAGGGCTACAAAAGACTGTATCCAACACCTCCAGTATGTAGTCTCCCCAACGCCAAAAAAAAAATCGTCTAAAAGCAGCAAGAATGAAAGAAAGCATTCAGGAGCCGAACGCTCATCCCCTCCAAAATATGCCGTTGGCCAAGTCCAAAATTTTGGCCATATCTTGATACCCTGAAGGTTTCACGTTCATAGCTCAAGCCGTTCATGAGATATAATGGGAACAGATACACACACACACACACACACACACACACACACACACACACACACACACACGCACACACACAGGCGAGCAAAAACATTATAGCTCCGCCTTGTAAGGTGAGAGATAATTATTTATTATTTAAACAGTCCGATAGATATACGCTTCATCGGAGTAAAGGACGTCAGCCTTTTCATTCCCTACCCTCTCCCTCATGTCTTCTCTCATTCCATTCTCGTTTCTGCTTCATATTAATTTTGTAGCTAATGATGAACAGTATATATCTATATGTAAAAAAAAAAAAGAAAAATCCTAAATGAGCTTCGTATGTATCCCTTCCTATGATTGTTTTATTTTATGAATGCATTATTGTCAGTAACAGTAATTAACCCGTCACGTCCCGACCGATTTCCGACCTCCGATACCCCCTAATTCCAAGCTATTTCAGAAAAAAATATATATATATTTGGCTCAAACCGCCGCTTTTGGTGAGAAACATCGAAAATTCATAGAGAAATCGCCCTCCTGAGCTTATAAATGTTGCTACAGGTGTCAGTTAGCCTTATGTTTTCCTTCTTTCTCAGGGTACCTGGCGTCACAGAAAACGAGCTATGGAAGGGTTAACTAATTCAAGCCACTTTTAATTACGTATTTATTTATTTATTTGGTACGAATTTATGTGTAGTGCAAGACTATATTGGTTTTCTCACAATAATACAGGCGATATAAGCATTGTTCACTCACCAAACACATCAGCAAATGGCACCTTTCTTTACGACATCACTTCTATTTGTTTCTTTCTCTAGTTTCTTTATTTCTTTGTCCTCCAGCTCAAGAATCACTTTTACCGTGAATTTCGTCATTGGAGAGACCGTGGCACGACATGTCTTTACTGGCCAAGTCACTGCTAACATGTGAATTGCCGAGTGTGAGGGGGAGGGGGGAGGTCAGGTGAAGTTAGGCAGTATCCCCGCTTGATAGCAGGTAGAGGAAGGTCTCTCACATATGCCTACCAAAAATCACCAGTGAAACTTGAAAAATGTGCAAATGACTGACCTTGCAATTGCGTAACGTACTGGTAAGTCAATGGGTCTAGCCGTGACAGAACGTTGCAACGTACCCATACGTCGACGAGACGCCTCGGGTTAATCAATCGATTAACATTAGAATGACATTGATGTAATCATCAATAATATCAGTGCTCCAAATCCTCTCCCTCTCAACCCCTTCTCCGTCTTCCTCACCTTATACCACCATTTCTCTACTCCCCTTTCACCCATCTCCACCACTCCTCTCATAGGGTAAGGGTAGGACAAATAAAAGACACAGAATACAGGTGAAACCGAAGCCAGCTGAAGTAGACAGCGATGTAAGGCACGTTTAGTTACTTGATTGCTGCAGACAAGGCGTCAGCCTGTGAGCGTCCATCCCACAGTTGGCATTCGGTGGGGCTCGAACCCACCACTCAGAGCGTCCTCCAAATGTGCGGCTAGCTTTAAACCTACCGAGCCGCCGAGTCGTCCCACTCCTCTCCCTCGCCTTCCCTCCCCTACTTCCCCACTAACACACTACACCCATTCCCACCCCTCTTTCCATTCCATTCCCACTGCTTCTCTTTACCCCCTTCACTACCAATGGTTTTCATGGCGTAAATAGAATGCAATACTCAGGAAAAGAAATTAAGTCATGATTGTTGACGTACTGTATTTTAAACAATATGCAGTACTCATGAACAATTTGTCATTAACAGAAGCAGAAATAAAGTCATTTTACTAAAACATATTCATCGTTGCTATGAAGGTCTTGCCATCTTCCTGCTCCCACCCTGACTCCTTCCTCCCTTTTTTCCCTCCCCTTCCCTGCCTCCCCCCTCCCTACTCCTTCCTACACAACCTTCCCAGTTCATGAATATCATCTCATAAACACCTCTCTTTCTTTCCCTTGCCTATTTTTCTTACCTCCGTACTCTCCTCCTCTCCCCATCTTTTATTTCCTCCACTACTTACACAGCACGAAGCAGACATTCGTAACGAAATTAGTTCTGAGATACGGTTTCGCTACATTCAGTTCTCTAGTAACCTTAACCAGAGTGTCTACATGAGTTGATCAGTAATAACGTTTTGACATAAAAAATAACCAGTGCTTTGTTGTAGCCTCATCTCTGGGGTTAAAAACATTATGCTTGGTTTCATGTAATACTCACTGACTACATCAACAGAAGCAGTCCAGTGTGCCTCAGTCAATACTCGAGAATTTTCATGAAACTACTGAGTTATACATTCTCAGTAACGTTATTATCCCACCTGCAGTACATTGTCTCATCACTAAATACTGTATATTAGTTTACCTCATATTTTCACAGAGTATACAATACAATACTATTTCACTTTCCTGCTTCTTCATCCACCATCAACCATGACCATTTTGTCTATACTTACCCCATCAACTGCACTTCTTTTCAACATCTTGCTTTTTTTTAAAAATAGATATTTGCTCCTCATGCAACGTTCACCCTTACAGCATGCGATCATCCCGCCCTGCTCCGCCATTCACCATCATCTTGGTCCATTCCCACCCACTTCACGCACTCCATTCCGCCCACTCCACCCATTTGCTGCTCCTCGCCCTTGATTTTGCACCTCACTAACCTACCCACAACTCATATTCACAGCTCATCCATCCACCGGTATGCCCTGCCGTCCACCAGCATCCCAGCCCATCCTGCCTACTCTTCTCCACCCACCACACCCATTCCTGCTTTGATATGGTGAGTAATAAAGAGTGCTTCGGCTGCTAGCTGAATCTCACTGTCCATATTCACAAGGTATACTTTCCCCGTAATATTCCGCTCGCCTCACCCATCACTGTCTCAACCCAACTCCTCCAATCATCTCCATCCACCTGGCACAGGGGCGTACCCTAAGAGATATTTTGAGATTCGTTGCACCTCATCTCAAGCAACTTATCCTGCACATTACACCTTAGTTTCCTTTTGTATGTTACTGATGCAGACTATGTTGATTATGAAGCAGATATAACAGAAAGGAAAATACAAGGTGTTAGATGGAAAATATGTTGGAGAGAAATAAGAGTTAAAAAAATGCTCAGACCCACTTAAGATACTGGCCACATTCCTATAGTTCTTTCACCTTAACTTGGTCCGGATTTTCGTCCCTTTATGGCTTATTCCACGTAGCTCAGTGGCAGATAAAGACAATGCTATGCCTCTACATCCTTCCCATAACCTTTCTTCGAGATCAGCATCATACTTGTGTTAATCTATTACTACAACTCAGCACTGAAGATGGAGAGAGGGCAAAATTTAGGCCAAGTTACAGTAAAAGGAGCATAAATCTTGCAACAGTAAAAGGAGCATAAATCTTGGTTCCGTCGACGTCCACATCATCCATGTTTACGCATCCACTTACAGTATCCATCCACCTCCTTCTCGCCCTCCTTACCACCTCCTACCCTCATTATATAGTACCCTTTTCACCATCCTGTTCACCTTTCGTTGTCGTGAACACAGCTGGGTATATTATTCGAGCAAAGTCTACGAAATTTTAGGCAGATAAGGAAAATTCGAGCATTCAAAATGATACTAAGAGGCAGTTTTATACCTTCCAAAGGCCGAAATATTCGTCAGCTGAACAATATTCATGCGTTTATACACCCTGATAAAGGTGACAAACATAAATATATATTCAAAAAGATAGGATGAAACATAAAAGAGCTCTTTCAAAGTTCTTTTTTCATCGACCTGGTAAGATTCCTTCTCAGCTTAACTAACACAAACATCACTGAATAAAAGATAGTCTCTCCTTCACAAATAAATCAAAACCCGCAATATAACAAGCACAGAAAACTGTTGCCCCATTCCACAGATGGCGACTGTGAAGGCACCTGCAAGTAAATCTACGGCTAGGCCTACAACGATTTCCCTAACTTTACCATAGGTAGCATTAAACCGTTTTCTATAATTGCTTTAATAGAATCACTCCACCTCTTCCACCTCTTCCTCTTCCTTCATGGAGTAAAGCTTCGCCTTTACCCTCTCCCATAAAAACAAAGTGTGGCGTGGAAAAGAAAAAATCCCACTACCTAGACAAGAGAATTCCATCTTCACCATCAAAGAAAAAGGCAATTCCATTACCGACTACAGCCGACGTCACTCTGGACAGAAAACGGCTGACATACTGTAAGTAGTTTTTACAAGCCGATTGACTGACAGTCAGTAGGGGTCACCTTGATAGAAGGTTTATTGTCGCGATGCCTACTTAAACGAGCTGAATACCAGTTTTTCACTTTTTATGTGATTTTTTCTATTGAAGCGCGGATAGGCTAAATATAATTAATAACGGCTGACAAAAACGGATAAAAAGTCAGCCGATATTATTCAGTGTCAATCCGCCTTAAACCCGACTTCTTCTTTCACCGACCAAATAAATGCGTGTTGATCAGCTTCCACCGATTTAGCAGACTCGGTACCCAAGGTCTCAATTCGATTTCTGTAAAAGTCTCCACTGAGGGCTTTCTCACAAATGAAAGGTTGTCTGGTCGGATTAAACCCGATATTGGCTGCTGTTGTATTGTGGAAGCAGCGTAAGAGAGAGAGAGAGAGAGAGAGAGAGAGAGAGAGAGAGAGAGAGAGACTTGATAAGGAAGTAAAAAATCCAACTCATCTGAAAGTCTCAACGAAGCAATACATCTTAATTATTAATGGGAAATTCTACTTTATTGACACAAGTTAAAGACAGAGACAGCACAGCAGACAGACAGGGACAGAGAAAAAGCCAACCAGAGAGACAGACCGACAGAGAGGCAAAGACAGAGACACAGACACCGCAAGACAAAAAGACATACAGACATAGACAAAGACACAAGCACAGACACAGGCACAAACACAGGCACAGACACAGACACAGGAACAGACACACACACACACACACACACACACACACGGGCACAAACACAAACACAAGCACAGACGCTGACATAGACACAAGGACAGACACAGACACATGCACAGACAGGCACAGACACAGACAGACATATACACAGGCTAAGGGCGGCCTTTCCTTGCAATCCACCATCCTCTGTTTGAAGGGTAGGAAGGGAGTTTAGTGACTCTTGTATGACCCGGCAGATCTTTTTATCGGTGCCACCACGAGAAGGCGTCGATCTCCTGCATCATTTAATTTCATTAGTTATTACTGATGCATAACCTCGTAGTCCAGAAAAATTAGTGAAAAGAAAGCCGAGAAGGGTCTTGAACGGCACAACACTGTACTGCTGGTGTAATGTTATGCTGAGAAGTTTTACAGAGAACATGGAGATACAAGATAATCATTAAATTTGCAGGATCGCTTTACCGTTTGTGAATTCACTTGGGTTTCAGTTCCCATTTTAGTCTGTTTAATTCGTTTTTCGTTATTAGCCATTGTGGATTTTTTGACACCCTAGGCATAGCTCTTTTTATCCCGGGAAGATTAATTTGCCCTTGCTTTGAGTCAATCGGTATTTTTCTGCTCCCCTCAGGCTGTTTTATTGATCTTAGGCAGCTTAATCCGGCTGTCCAGGGGCTTAAAGAACACTGATTCTAATTCTGTCACAACATATGTCTTCCTTAGAATAACAGAATCGTCAGAGGATATCAAAAATCTTCTCAAAATATACTTTCTGCCATTCGCTTGGTGGAGTTAAGAACCACTGCTTCAACGATTTTGTTCACTTTTTTTTATTTTTTTAAGAACTGGGAGGCTGCGCATACCTTCACAGATCCTCACACTCCGACAGTGTACCCTTATCCTGATTAAAGTCATCAGGTGGTGGCAATAGAGCTATACCACAGACGTCACTGAAACGAAGGAATAATAACGAATAATAACAATACGGTTTCAACTCAGCACGCAAGATGTGTTTTACTGATTTCTTCTTGCCACCTCCTGGCGACTCTAACTTTGGTGAGATCGCCACGAGATCGTTAGTGGTGAAGAAGTTAATGAAGGCTACATCTAACTCTTTAAGGTTTGACAAATCTCTCGTAAGCTGAAGAAAACTGTCTGCAGAAAGAAAAATACACCACCGGATTGAAAGAGTTCATTTCTTAGTAGGGGATTTCACAGAAGTAACGTTACCTCTTCCAAGATAGTTTATTCTGGGTAGGGGAGCTGCCTGGTGGTGGAGGGATTCATAAGGTCTGTATCTCACTCCTCCAGCTCTAAAAGTCTCTCTTACTGTGAATAGTAAAAGTTGTCTCTCTCCTCCAGTTCAAAATGTCCCCCCTCCTGTCAATAACAAAGGCTGTATTTAACTCACCTAACTTAAAGTCTCTAAAGACTGTATCTAACTCACTTAACTCGAAAGTCTCTAAAGGCTGTATCTAACTCACCTAACTCAAAAGTCTCCCCTACTGTGAATAACAAAGGCTGTGTGTAACTAACGTAATTTAAAAAGTCTCTCTTAATGTGAAGTTTAAGAAATCTAAATCACTAACTCGAAGGATCTTTTTTACTGTGAATAAAAAAAAAGCTTATCTCTCTTTCCCCCCCCCTACAAAAAAATCTAATGATGTTAATCAAATAATTATTTTTTTTTTTTTTTACGATAAAGAAAAAGACAAATGTGTCCTTGTTTTAAAGGGTTTACGACCATCCCTTCGAGAAAATGTATTAGGAGGAGAAACATAAGGCCATTCACAGACGCTGGAGGACTATTCTGCGTGCTGTTGAAGGCGAGAAGGTAGCCGTTATGTAGGCTATGGCGACTAGGAAGATAAGGTGAGCGTGTAAGCAGTAAACACCTTTATTTCGTCATCGTCATCATCATCAGGAAGGAAGAGGGAGTCGAGAAGAGAGAGGAGAAAATGGAAGTAACAGAAGAGGAAGGGCAAGGAAGAGGTGGATGAATGGCTGAGATAAGAATGATAAAGAAGGAATGAGGGGGGAGAAAAGTGGAGAATTTGGTTGAGAGGCTAATAAAGAGCAGCCAAGAAGAAAATGGACGAAAATTGATGGAAATATGATGAGAGAGAGAAATAAAACAAGAGGAGGGAGAAGGACTGGAATGAGGAGGGAGAAGGACTGGAAAGAGGAGGGATAAGAACTAGAAACAGGAGGGAGAAGGACTGGAAAGAGGAGGGAGGACTGGAAAGAGGAGGGAGGAGGACTGGAAAGAGGAGGGTGTAGGACTGGAATGAGGAGGGAGAAAAAACAGAGGGAGAAGAAAAAGAAGAGGAAGGGGAGAGGAAGAAAAAGACGAGGAAGAGGAGAGGAAGAAAGCAAAGAGAGGTGGAGGAGGGGAAGTGGAAAATGGAAACCTCTCTCTCCCGGCCAGCTTCAACTCTTACTTTCCAAAATATCGAGAGAGGAATTTTAGTACCCTTATTCACAAAGACTCTTAGCCTATATTCGCAGTGATTTATTCTCCAAAAGCAGTGAGATATTGCCAGGAATGATTTTGCTTGTCATGATCTTTTATGCTATTAATCACCGCAGTTTTGCTATGGTGTGTTTGGTTGCTGTGTGAGTGAAGATTACTAATGGATATGTTGGGATTATTATACAGAATTTGCTTTCAAGAATGTTGGCTCTAGTTTGGTTGTGAATTCTTTGCTAGCTGTATCAGACAGAGAGAGAGAGAGAGAGAGAGAGAGAGAGAGAGAGAGAGAGCGTAACCTTATGCACAATTTAGTCTTACTTATGGGAGGAAAAGCGTCAGGATTCTGTTCAAACTAACGCCAGACGATTTTAATTAGGGGAGTGAGTTACACGAGCCTAAGAGTGAATCATAGGAGCCTGAGTGAGTCCTAGGAGACTAAGAGTGAGTCCTAGGAGCCTGAGAGTGAGTCACAGGAGCCTGAGTGAGTCCTAGTAGCCTGAGAGTGAGTCCTAGGAGCCTCGAAATGAGCTCAAAAACTTTATAAATTTCCCTCTAAGTCCTACTTTCCCAGCGTGATTAATTTTGTCCTCATCCCCTTCACTCCTGTTATATGAATTTTTAACACAAAGTTGCCGATGACTACGCGTGATGAGAGAGAGAGAGAGAGAGGGAGGGAGGTTTTTATTTCAAAGTTGTGGCCATTCTTTGTGATTCCCGGGAACTTTATTGGTTAAGTTCCCTCGCTGGCTGATTATACATTTTTATTTGTACTTCGAACTTCTGCTTACCGAAGGTTGATTTGACGTAGGTTTTCTCTGTCTACCTATCTATCTATCTACCTATCTACGTACTGCCTACCTACCTAGCTATTTATCTATCGATTTATCTATGTATTGTCAGACGCCTTATACTCGTAAGGGGTGGCCACAAACAGATCACTATATCTCCCAATTACCTGCCATTTGCCTGCCCTCCCTCCAATTCACACCCCTCTTTCTCTAATACATCTCTCTACCCAAGTTCATCCTTGGTCTCCCCCTCCTCCTCTCTTCCTTCCACCTCACATACCCCTCATCCAGATATCTCCATTCCATCCCTCCCCATCATCCTTGGTCTTCCTCTCCTATACCCCTCCAACTCTCACTAACTTCTCTCATATCCCTTCACTCCATCCCTCCATCTCAGTGATAGGGTACGTTTATGATGGGGCATGCTTATGATGGGGTACAGCTGTGATGGGGTACAGCTATGATGGGGTACAGCTATGTTGGGGTACAGCTATGATGGGAATAGCTGTGATGGGGTACAGCTATGATGGGGACAGCTGTGATGGGGTACAGCTATGATGGGGTACAGCTATGATGGGGTACAGCCATGATGGGGCACGCTTATGATGGGGTACGGCTATGAAGGGGTACAGCTATGATGGGAACAGCTACGATGGGATACAGCTATAATAGGGTACAGCTCTTATGGGTACAGCTATGATGGGGTACAGCTCTTATGGGTACAGCTTTGATGGGGTACAGTTTTGATGGGATACAGCTATGATGGGGTACAGCCATGATGGGGGTACAGTTATGATGGAGTACAGCCGTGATGGGGTACAGCTGTGATGGGGTACAGCTGTGATGGAGTACAGCTGTGATGGGGTACAGTTATGATGGGATACAGCTGTGATGGGTTACAGCTGTGATGGGGTACAGTTATGATGGGGTACAGCCGTGATGGGGTACAGCTGTGTTGGGGTACAGTTATGATGGGGTACAGCTGTGATGGGATACAGTTGTGATGGGGTACAGCTGTGATGGGGTACAGCTGTGATGGGGTACAGCTGTGATGGGATACAGCTGTGATGGGATACAGCTGTGATGGGGTACAGCTGTGATGGGGTACAGCTGTGATGGGTACAGCTGTGATGGGGTACAGCTATGATGAGGTACAGCTACGATGGGGGTACAACTCTTATGGGTACAGCTATGATGGGATACAGCTATGATGGGGTACAGTTATGATGGGGTACAGCTGTGATGGGGTACAGCCGTGATGGGGTACAGCTGTGATGGGATACAGCTGTGATGGGGTACAGCTATGGGTACGGCTATGATGGGATACAACAACAGAAATAAAGGAGATGAATAATGTTTATTTGATTTCGTGGAAAAGGGAACAATAAAGTCAGTATACAGTAGTTTGTCATATTCTGTTCTCATCTGATATTTAGAGCCAGCGTTTCTTCAGGTGGAATGGATTGCTGGAGATCATTTTCAGCCAGTTATGCTAAATCTCAGTGGTCCTTCAGATTACAACCTTCACCTGTTAATTGCCATTTATATCTCCAGCAAATGATGGGTGAATAGGGACAGTTGGGGGAACAAACTACGTCCAAGAGTCTGACCGGTCTAAGAAACGAACTCATATTCTTCTCTTTGCCAGCTAGACTTCCTAACCAGTGCACCACCTAAGTCGCACTGTAGGCTTCGTACTTCGTATTGTTAAGCTATTTATTCCCCCTAGTGCAACTCACCATTCTTCTGCATATTCCTTATTTCGCCATATTGTCGATTTACGCTTCACTAACATACAAGAGGATATTGAACTGTAATGTGCAGAATAAGTCGCTGAGGGGGAAGTGTTCTGAAGTTTGCCTAAACCATTTGTAATACGATCTTCGTCTCATCGCGTGTACCCTAATCCTACTGTGCGTGCACGAGCGTTGTTTGCGTGCGTGCGGGTGCGCCTCAGAGAAAGACCGGAAGCTTTCGTGTTAGCCCACAATGTAAACACCTCTCTCAGAAGGAACCCCCTCACCCGTAAACCCTACATCAGCTTACAAAATTCCCCTTCTGTTTGGCTAAGTGGGAGAGAGAGAGAGAGAGAGAAATTATACATTCAGTAAAATTAATACGTTAGTACTTCTATAGACGTGTATTCAACATTTTATCAACATTATTCATTTTGCTACTTAGTATCCACACACTGAACAGACCTAAGGCTTTTATTACTCGTTTTGTTCGTATCGTTTATAAAGGCTCCAACTTGCCTGCGTGTGTCGGCCTTGGGCACCTAATGACGGCTCTCCACGCTGCTTGATCTCTGGCGGCCTCCTTATTCTGTCCCTTATCCCTGAGGTCATACTCCGACCTCGTCTTAGGTCTTTTTCGGTCTGCCATTCGCAGCCTTAACCCTGACGTTCACACCTTTCACCTTCTGCACCTGTCATCTTCCATCCTCTCACCATGCCCAAACCATCTTCACCTCCCCCCCTCACCATCACAACGCCAGTACATTCAAGTTCCATCCTTCCTCTCAGCTATTCAATTGCAGTCCTAGCCCCCCCTCTACCAGGCATTGCATTCAAGGACGCACTACACATCCATCTAATCACTGTCATTCCTGTACGTTTGAGACCACGAATATCCTCTTCCTTTACTGCCCAGATCTCACTTCCCTACACCATTACACTGTTCACTGTCCACCACTACCTTTCCTTCATCATTCTCCACACACTGTTCACCTAATATGCTAGAATATCATTATAGGTCAAAAGGAAGTGTGAGGAACAAAAACAATCAGTATGGAAATGAAGAGGGAAATTTTTGACAGAAATAATGAATCTCAAAAACTCATCGACTGAACTTAACAGAGAGAATGTCAAAAGTGAGTGACACTTGACACTATTATTCGTAAGATTCAGTTCAGAATTACGGTTTTTATTAATAACATAATTTTTCTCTACCAAGGCCTCATACTGTCTCCAATACATGGCAGTTACTTTTTATAATGCAAAGAAGAAGGAACCAAAAGTCAGGCGCCTGTAAATGCTCCCTCCAAGAAAAAAAAAAACAAGATAACAGAAAGGCAAATTCAAGATCCATTCACTTCGAGATGCCTGGACACACTGCGTTTGAAAGACTGGAGATTGTAGGCAGTAGGAAATACAGACAGAGGGAGACAATTCCAGAGCTGACCTGTTGCATACATGAAGGACTGGGAGTAGCGGTTACCTCTTGCATTAGAGAGTATGACAGAAAAGGGATGAGAGTTTGTTGCTGGACAGGTGTTACGTGCCCGCCGTAGAGGTGGAGGGAGGCAAGCAGACAGTTCAGAGTAACAGTGACCATTGAAGTAGCGATAGAAAAGAGACAAAGTTGCAACAGTAAGGCGGAGAGAGAGAGGCTGAAGGGAGCCAGTTCGGGGAGGAGAGTTAATGAGACGAAAAGGCTTTGACTCCACCCTGTTGTGAAGAGCTGTGTGTAGGGAGCCTCCCTACATATGAGAGTTGTACTCTACACAGGGGCGAATAAAACCCATATATAAAGTCAACAACTGTGCAGGGGTCAAGATGCTACGGCGTCGGCTTAGTACATCCAATCTCTTAGGAGCAAATTTGACAAGAGAGGAAATGTGTCCTTTTCAAGATAAATCCCGAAAGAATGAAACCCCAAGTATGTTTAATGATGATGCAGGATTGAGCTGGATTTTGTTAAAAATTAAAGAGTACTCCTGTGGAAGATTTTGTTGTTTTGATAAATGAAAGAACTGTGATTTGGATGCATTAAAAACAACAAGGTTATTTTTACCCCCGTCAGAGATATGATCCAAGTCAGACATTAGGTGTGCCATGGTCTCATCCCTTGTTTGTTGAAGCAACTGTTGAGGTGGATGCTGCGGGAACCGAAGGGAAAAGTGAAGGGTGGAGTCGTGAGCATATAAGTGGATAAGGCTAGATGTAAAGCTTAGGAGGTCATTGATAAAGAAATGAAAGAGAGTTGGTGATAGGACAGAGCCCTGAGGAACGTCACTATTGATAACTCTAGGAGAAGAACAGTGGCCATCTACAAGAGCAGCTATAGGAAGCTAGGGATGAAGGCACAGAAAGAAGGCTAGAAACCTTAACAGGGTATTTTGTAAATTAAAGATTTATGCCAGACTCGATCAAGAGCCTTTGAGATATCACGTGCAACGGCAAAGCTTTCGCCAAAGTCCTGAAAGGAGGATGACCAGGAGTCTGAAAAGTAGGTGAGAAGATCACCAGTGGAGCGTCCCTGGCGGAGCCCAAACTGACGAACAGAAAGAAGGTTGTGATAGGAAAGGTGCTTAAAATTTTTTCTAAGAATTGACTCGAAAACTTTTGAAATACAGGATGTTAAAGCAACTGGACAATAGTTAGAGGGTTGGGAATGGTCACCTTTCTTTGGGACAGGCTGAATGACAGCAAACTTCCAACAAGAAGGAAAGATGAAAGAGCTTACCTAGGCAAGGTGTAAGCACAGAAGCACAGTTCTTGAGGACAACTGGAGGAACCCCATCAGGCCCATATGCCTTGTTAGTACTGAGGCCAGTGACTGCAGTAAGTACATCAACTGAAGAAATTTTAATGTCAGCCATGAGGAAGTTAGAGGGGTGGAGAGACGGTGGGACAGCACCGGATTCGTCTGAGGTGGAATTGGAGTAGAAATCTGAGTGAAGAGTTCTGCTTTATCAGTAGAAGAAATAGCTACAGAGCCATCAGAGTGGAAAAGAAGGAAAGGTGATGAGGTAAAGTTGTTAGAAAGATTTTTGGCATGGTGCTAGAAGGAGCGGGAAGAATTCGAGCTGGAGAGGTTAGAGCATTTAGTATGACGAAATTATTTTTAGCAGAGCAAAGAACAGACTTAGGACGGTTCTGGGTAGAACATAAAGATGAGATTCAGGAGTGTGTTGGCCTTGGTACCTTTTGTAGACCCTCTCCTTGTTGTGGACCGCATTAGAAACTATGTGTGATTAAACCAAGTTTGTTTGTTTTCTGCATTGGTCACAGGATATGAGAAAGGAATGTATGCTTCCATGCCCTAGAGAATAACCTCCATAATGCGCATGGCACACTCAGATGGCTCTCGGTCATGGGAGCAATAATCATTCCAGGGATAATGAAAGATGTACTGCCCGAGGGCCTTCCAACCAGCAGCTCCAAAATGCCGCAACCGACGTTTCTTTGGAGGGTCCACAGGGTGTATTGGAGAAATAGGAGAGGTTAAAGTGATAAGGTTGTTATCAGAGGAGCCCAACGGAGAGGAAAGATTCACAGCGTAAGCAGAAGGATTAGTTGTAAGGAAGAGGTCAAGTATGCTGGAACTCTCTCCAAGGCAGTAAGTGGTGCGGGCTGGGTGTTGTACAAACTGCTCTAGGTCATTAAGGATAGAAAAGATGTAGGCTTGTTCACCAGGTGGATCAGTGAAAGGAGAGGAGAGCCAATGGTGGTGGTGAACAATGAACTCTACTAAAAGTCACGGCCCACGACTCTGAGGTTGTCATTATCGTACTCTGGCAACCTACCATTCAAAAGTGCGTCTGATTTCATATTATACACGAACCATATTATTATGCACGAACTTATTATACACGAATATTATTAAACATGAACCTATTATACACGGAATCATATGCACTGTTGAGGGGTAAGTTACCAGCGTCCGATAATAACCTGAGCCGCGTGCCGCGACTATAGAATGGAGATTTCAGAGAAAGGAAAAATGGATAGGATATGTTCCATCGTAGAAATAAGATAGTCGAAAAAATTTTCATAGTCAATAGAATTAGGGGATAAGTAAATGGCACAGATATATTTAGTCAGAGAACGACAGGAAAGCCGAAGCCAGAGAGTAAAGAATTCAGAAGAATGAAGTTCAAGAACAAGAGAGCAAGATAAGTCGTTGTGTACATATACGCAACAGCCACCTTTGGCTCCGAGATGAGCATCGAGAAAGTAAGGGGATACAGAGAAGGGTTTGCTGTCAGTTGCCTCAGACAGCTGAGTCTCTGTTAGGAAGAGAAGGTAACGTTTAGAAGGGGAGAGGTAGTGCTCAACAGAGAGAAAGTTAGAGGAGAGGCCATGAATGTTGCAGAAATGAAGAAGTGAGTCAGACAGTGGTTCCGGGCATCTCGCTGGGTCGTCATCAGGAAAGGGGCGGATGGTGGGGGCATTTATGCCCCGCCCGCCCCCCCGGGGACTCCGAAGCTTGATCATGAGACCCCATTTTGTTGAATTTTGAATAGGGTGCAGTGTGTAATGTGCATGTAGTTTCGTGTTGACAGTAAGAGGAACTTGTACTGAAGAACATGCTGGCCCACGCTCTGTGTTACTGAAACACTTGAAAAACTTCAGCAAAATGGGATGGTCAGAGCTAGTCCTGAGGGCTGATGAAACGGGAGCTCCGGCTATCCCTGTCATCAGCTTCCATCCACCTTGGGAGTACTGCCCTGCTCTACTTGTGCTACAGTCTTTGGTGAGTTTGGTTGAGATAGCATAAAATTGGTTAGGTTAGCCTAAAATAGGTTAGGAAATGCCAGGAAAAATAAGACTGGATTAAGTACGAAAATTTAGGTTCGTTTGGATAAACAAGCAATGATAAAGGTAATTTTGGTTTAAAAAAAAAAAAAAAAAGCGTTCTAAAATGGCGTCCAACTGTCTTCACGCACCGTAAGACAGTGCCCGTCTGTAAACAAACACTGCTTTTTGAAACGTTCTTCAGGCCTTAGAGAACGGACCCTCAAATTTATGTGCAGCGTTGAATGCAAAAAAGAAATTAATTAATTATTAATAATAATAGTAATAAACAAAAACGAAAAATAATAATAATAATAATAATAATAATAAAATAATAAATAATAATAAAATAATCATAATATTAATGCAAATAAAAATAATAATGATGATAAGAAGAAGAAAAAGAAGAAGAACTAGAAAACGGAAATTGCCAATAGCAGTTTCAGTAACTCACCACATGACAAGGTCATCCTTCTTGTGCATGTGACCTCAGTACGTAAATAAAAAAAAAAAGCAATTTCTTTGACCTTGACTGTGACCTCGAGTTTGGGTCGTCATCCATACTTGGTAGCCATGCATTGCATATCAAGTTCTATAACTGTTTCAAGTTTTGTGATTGTAGCTCAGTTATATATTTTTTTAATGTACAATTAAAATTTGACCTTGGCTGTGACCTTAAGTTTTGGGTCAAGAGCATTCATACTTGGTAGCCACCAGTTCACGACATGACAAGGTCGTCTATTTTCTTCCTCAGTTCGACTGCGGGGCCGATTTATCCCCCAGTACTTACCCATGGACCTGGTGATTTCAACAGGCTGCATACAGTGCTCCATAGAATATAAGCAAATTTTGAACTTTGACCTCGGCTGTGACCCTGAGTTTTGGGTGAAGGCCATTCATTCTAGGTAGCCATGCACTGCATGTCAAGTTCAATAAATGTACCAAGTTTGGTGACTGTAGCTCAGTTCTATCTTGTTTTTTTTTTTTTTTACTGTGTATTCAATGACCCAAACTACTTTCCATTGACCCCTGGGCGATCTCAGAAACTACTGACCCAAATGGACCCATAGGCATTTCTTCGTAAGAAAGAAGAAGAAGAAAAAATATATATATTGACATGAACAATAAAACTCACCACTGATGTTGTGAGTTATAATAGTGATATTGACAAAAACAATATAACTCACCGGTAGTGTGGTGGGTTAGAATATTAATAACAACAGCAGTAATAGTAGTAGTAGTAGCAGAAGCAGCAGCAGCAGCAGCAGCAGCTGCAGCAGCAGCAGTAGTAGTAGTAGTAGCAGAAACATAATACATTTTAATCCTCCGCTGTCAAATGATCCGGGAAAGTGAAACGATAAACTCTGATCATTTTAACAGAAAGAAGCATAACCATTCAGCCACGACATGGTACTAATATTTTCTTATAACCAACTTCATTTACTGTCTGGCCGACCGTGGCGGTTTCATTTGCGTTTTGCGAATGACACATCTGCCAGAGAGTCATAAACCTGCGCCATAATGTACTACACTCCTTTTGCCTTAACCTGGCCAAGATTTCCGTCCTTTTATAGCTTATTTCATGTAGCTCAGTGACAGAATATGGCGATACTGTGGCTTTTCGTCCATCCATAGCACTCCTTTGTGACTAGCATCATATTCTACTGTTAATCTCTTCTTACAACTCAGCATTAGAGAGAGAGAGAGAGAGAGAGAGCATAATGGTTAAAAAAAAAAAAAATCATTCCTAGAAAGCAATAGTGTAAAACAATACATAAATAAATAAATACTCACCCAGATAAACGAGTGGAAGGTGACGGCGGTGGAATAAAGAGAATCGTATTTAGTCTGCAACTCACGGGTCCCAGGTTCGATTCCTGATCCGACTAAGAGACACCAGTGCAGGGCCCTCTTTACCCCAGTCTAGTCGCATTTGGAGGCTTCGTAACACCTTCTCTCAAGCTATCTGTTTTTTTTATATATTTCACCTTAATATTCTTCTTTATGTTTCTAATATCGCATTCTACATGGCACAGGAAGCTTCGTAGCACCTCTTGCTTTGTGATTTATTTTGCATTTTACATATTAACATCCCGCTGTATGGGTTTAATGTCGATAAAGTTTGCATCACTACCATACAAGAGGATTTTGAGGCGGCGTGTGTAAAATAAATCGCCAAAGAAAAGGCGCTGCGAAATCCCCATAGTCACACAGAAGACTAATCTCCCCACTTCAGTGTTGTCTTTTAAGAGTTTGTTCCTGCCTTCTCCAAGCAATTTTATCGACATTTGCATCTATACCTTTTCCATTCTGACCTGACCTAAAACCCCCATCCCTCCACCTTCAGTACTGAGAGTGACACACCCACACAGAAAGGAATGCTAGTTAAGAAGAAGTGCTGTGGAGAGGATGGATAGCCGCAGTATTGTCTATGTCACCGAGCTAAGTGAAATAAGCTTCAGAAAGACAGTAATCTGGGCAAAGTTAAGGTAAAAGAACTACAGATTTATTATTACGATACTGTGCTGTCTTCTATGGGGCAATGTTGTGTGTTCTTGGTAGTCGAGAAAAAAGTAGACTCAAGATTACTGCCAATCAATTCCGAGAAAGTTCATTTTCTAGGATCCACTTCTCCTCTAGAATACGACCAGCTCTGATTTGTTAACGTCTAGGTCCCCAATTGTATTGCTGGGTGAGAAGAGACAAGGAGTGAACAAAATGAGTCCAGCAGTCTGACCGGTCCGTTGATTCCGTTGTGCACCATTTTTGCAATTTTTCTTATCCAGGAAAGTCAAGGTTAGGCTAGGTATATTTTGTTATTGTCAGGTGGGGTTAGTTGGATTAATCGATTGCTTAGGTCAGAGTAGGATTGGCTGTTAGGTTAGAGTATAAAAAGGGAGGTGGGGGGAGGGTGATCATCCTGGGAAGCTCAAACGTAGCACGTAGTGTAAAAATGATACGCAGAACGGAAGTGTGCTACCGGCCTGAGAATCGATCACGCGTTCATCCATATTCGAGGAGTAACCAATACACCACCAGCTTCTCGAGGCGTTCACTGACTCTGAAGCTCCGGAATCTACTTCAATCCTAGTGAATGAACAAAATAATCGTCTTCTAACCTAGCGATTAAATCGACTGTTAACCTAGCGAATAAATCGACTTGAACCTAGTAAATGAACAAGAATAAACCAACATAACCTAATGGTAGAACAAGAAATAAATCAATTTCTAACCTTTAAATGAACACGAATAAATCAACTTCTGACATTCAAATTAATGAAAATAACTCGACTTTTATCAGTGAATGGAGACAAATAAATCAGCTTCTAACATAGCAAATGAAGCAATCAGACGTCTAACCTAACAAGTGAGGACAAATCAATCGACTAACAACCTAGCGAATAAATCAGCTTCTAACCTAGCCACTGAACAAAACTAAATCTACTTCTAATCTAGCAAATGGTGACAAATAAAACAACTAACCTAGCGAATAAAACGATTTCAAAGCTAGCGAATGAATTAAACTAAATTGCCTCCTCACCTAGCGAATGAACACAACAGCTGTAGCTCATCCGACTTAACTGGACAAGATCTTCGTAAGTTTGTAGCTAATTTCCAACTCCCTAATGCATGAGTTAACCGTTCCTCCCAGTCCTTCATGCATGCAACAGGTTAACTCTGGTACTGTCTTCCTCTGTCTGTATTCCTTACTGCCTATGATTTCCACTCTTTCCATCGCAGTGTGTCCAGGCATCTCGAAGTGAACGGATCTTGAATTTGGCTCTCACTTATCTTGTTTTTGTCTTTTTTTTTTTTTAGAGAACCATCTTGCGGGCTTCTGGCCATGGGTTCCTTCTTCCTTGCACACAAAAAAATGTCAATGACAGGTTGAAAAACATTGTACCGTAAAGCATCCTCATCTGTGTGGGGCTAGAACACACCTCGTCACCACGGTTCTAAGAGATCTGTGGCCGCAGGTCAAAATAAAGTTATTCAGTCTGTCGTTAACATATAAACAATTGGTCAGCCATCGTGGCCTCAAAAGGTTAATTTCACCACCACCCGCACTCCAGTAGTTCGGGGTGTGTGGATCTGAAAAGAAAAACGTCATTATTACGTGACTGCCACACACCTTTTAGACCTGCGATGGAGAGGTGGGTTTAAGCCACATGTAGATGAGGGTACTTTATGGTACCATGTTATTAATTCTGGCACTACAGAATAAAATAATACCAACATTCGCGTTTTCATATCACTTCTTTGTGACTACTACATTCTCGCGTTAATATTATGGCTCTAGACCCTTTCCATGGCAGTATATTCTGGCTTTAGTAGTAGTAGTTACAACCCCAGGCTCATTTCGAGGGTAATTGTCATGTGAACTGCCAAGACGAATTCACCTGAAGCATCAGCTACCTCGACTTCCTGCTTCATTCGTCACCTATGCTCACCTGAGGCTTCAGTTAATCAGACTGGGACGTCAGTTCGAACCAGGTGGCACTCGGAGTTTCCTTTCTTTCATGCTACTGTCAACGCTGGAACGTGATGATTGGTTGCAGAAACTCTCGCTTGTGACTGGACGAGGCACCGTCTATCAGCGTGACGTCAAGTCCTACCGGTGGTGGCTTCAGACAAGCCGGCTGACTGATCGGCAGAGTGATTTTGGACGGGGCAGAATGAGGAGCTGGGGTTTCCATTATCATCCACCAGAGTGTGACAGTTTAATTCAAGTGCTGCTGCCTCTTGTTTTGGAAACTAAGTTAGGGTTTTAATTTTGTTAATACCTCATCTTTATGATCTTTCTGTTAAGCTTTGGAGTGGTGTTGGTGATAAATTAGTCAGTTATATTCGGGACGATCTTGAGTTAATTCTTTATAGTGTGTGTTCTCTTTGCCTTATATATTTTATTTTAGTTTTCGTAATTACATGCACTGAATCTTTTGGTGAGTTTATTATTTTCTTGAACCTGGGTATTAAGTGTTACTGTGCAGGGTGTTTGGGGACAGAATAGTCAGAAGACATCTCACAAACATTCCTGTTTTTGTTTAAGGCATAAAGTGTACCTGATTATGGGTTATTATGGGACCTAAAGAAGACACAAAAAGGTCAGCTGTTTAGAACATTTGAAGCTGCATATGCTACTGCAGTAAAGAAAATATATATATAATTTGCCAAGAATACCAAGTAATCATTGTGTGGCTAAGGAAGCTGGTCTTTCTGTGCTAAGGCATCATGCAGCATTCACACAGGCAAGATATGTGAAATCTTTATTTAGCAATGTTTACTTACGATGAATATTCCTGTTTTTACCTTTGGCCATCATTTTATCCCGCTTCGTAAACACATCAATGGAAAATATAATAAAAACATTATTACAATGGAAACTGATATTAAATCAAGGATTGCATGAATTTAAAAACATGAAGAAACATGAGAATTGCAGGTTACAATGTGAACAGATAAAGAAATATGAGTTTGAATTATTTAGGAAGTAATGTTTTGTGATGGTGCTGCAATATGTTTTATGTATTATATTATATGTGCACTTGTAGAATGTATGTATGTGAAGATATTTATTTGTGTATAGTAAAACAAGATAATTTCAGCAACATATTTTAATTAATAGAATCTTGCTTGCTTTTTTTTTTTATTTAGCTTTTTGAAATGATAGTTTATTGGATTTTTTTTTTTATAAGAATGTTCGGCTGTTGTGCCTCTTACTGTACGTATATTAAATACGATTTAAAGTTTGATTGACTACTACTAGTACAATCACCACCATCACTACTACGACTACCTCTACTACTATCACTGCTGCTGCTACTACTACTACTACTACTAC
>JAGKTI010004457.1:34720-50462 GCA_018397915.1 Birgus latro
CTACTACTACTACTACTACTACTATTACAGTACTACTACCACTCCCAGTGAAGGTCGGACGCACAAGATTACATTCCTTGCGTCAGAATATGTTCCGTACTCCAGGTGGTGTAGATTGCTTCGTTGCCCCTCTTGCTTAGACTTTATCTATTCAGTACTGATGGTGGGTATTAGTGTCCAGGTGGTGAAATGTGAAGCTGTGTGCCACGTAGGAGGACTGCTGGGGCATAGGAAACTGACCTTCATATTAAAAAAGAAATTAAAAATAATAAATAGAATTTGGATCCTTGGAGAGGAAATTCAATCACCATGTATTTACAAATATATTTATTTTACAAATATGGACATCAGTATACAAGTTTTTCTTTACACTATAGCAGCATCTAATTACCAACTAGTTATTCGTGGGTCATTAATGTAAATAATTATAATGATAACGGACAATAATTTCTCATGAAAGTCTATTAAGCACACTATAGCGCATTTACTCTACCCCGACAAAGATCCCAAGCCTCTTTCAGCTCGGTTGATGGCTGAGTGTAGTCACATTAGAGCGTCGTTTAAATCGGTAACCAAGGAGACTCATACCTAACTCGTAATTAAAGTTCTGTGGTGTTCAGATAGTGGAAGTGACCCAAGTCTGTCAGATGAAAGCAAACCAATTTTAATCAACCTTTCGCGCACTTTTTATGTTGACTAAAACCAGACTATTTTACTCAGCCGATGTGTTGCCTATCTATCCACAGGCTAACCACTTTACCACTCTGATATATATTTTATCAATGCCTTCAAATGCCTTTCGTTCAGCTCAGGAGAGACGTCAACAAGAGTAACTATCTCAAAAAGGGGCATATTCTGTTCGTCCTGTGCATTCCTTTTAAAATCCAGAATTAACCAGCAGTTTTCTCAGTTATATACAGTACTAAAATGATTCCCTTTAAGATCATGGGAGTGTAAGAAGACAGTTGGAATCGCTGCTCCCGGTGGTAGATGTTAGATAGATATGGATATAGATATTGATACAGATGATAAACCTCATTACTTGTAGACCCTAATTAAACATTATACTATGAAGTTATGTCCTCCATACTGCAGTGTTGCTTTCTATGGACAAATTTGCTTAGGACAGCGCCCTGGTAGTGAAGGTATTAACGAAGAGAGTAACAAGAGCACCTAGGTCGAGTCTCCAAAAGCTGATGCAAGTCCTGTAGAGATGGCAAGAATATACAAAATGCATCCAAGAGTTACGTGTCAGTCAAATTTTTATTGACTCATAGGGAGAGTAGGGGCGCAGGGCTAAGCTTCTTAGTCCCAATATTTAATTCAAAGATGACCTGTCCCTCGGCCCTGAGCGGCATGTGAACTAATAACCCCAACTCCCCTCGGACTTACGCCCTTATGCCCTACATACAGTTGCAGCAACTTCATCCACTACACCGCCAGGCGTTCAGTTGGCTATATGGTTACCACCCAGCGTTGTAAATGGTTTTCTAGGCTACATGAAGCCATTTGTCTTGTTACTCAGTGTACAGCTACATTAAGGTAGCACCATATCAACACTGGAGTGAAGGCATGTCTTACATCAGCTGAATAAAACCGTCAGCAGGCAGCAAACATTAGATTAAAGAAAATTATATCAAAAGTGAATCAGGATAAACCTTAGGCCGTTCAGTCCTAAGATCCACTTTAAACTTTTTTTTTTTTTGCTGCCAGATTACTTTAGTCAGCTCATTAAGGTAGTGAATACGAAAAAAAAAAAGTCTGCATAAAAGTTTTGTTTTACCCACTGTAAAGTATGGAAGTGAAGCTTGGACCCTACTGGAAGGACGCAAGTCAGGAGTGAAAGCAGTGGAAAGGAGTTATTTGAGAGAAGCAAATGGAGTTACGTGGAGACAGACAATGAGGAAGTAAAGGAGTGTTGTGGTGTTGATATAGATATGGCTGGAAGTGTTAGAGAAATACTCTGGGATGGTTTGGCCATATGGAGAACGAGAGACTAACTACAAGAGAGTGTGTGAGTGAGCTGGGAGAGGGAGAGGAGGGGGAGGGCGAGATGAGATGGAGGGGAGAGATATATGAGAGGGGTGTGCGGGCTGGAGGAAGAGCAGACAAATGGCAGAGGAGAGGGTGACATGAGGGAGATTTGTCTGTGGGCACTCCTTATGGGATTAAAGTGTCTGGCTATAGATAGATAGGTAGGTACAAAGATTTTTGGGCCCCTCTATCAGTGAGGGGTTTAACGAATGCTATGTCCCACCACTCCTGTTCGAAATGTCTTGTTCAAGCTGAATAAAATCGTCCCGAAACCGCACAATTGTAATATTAACTACATCACATAACTGAAGGGGCTCAACGGCAAAGGGGAAGGCAAACCCCAAATCTCTGGCGACAATTTCTACAACAACTGCCGGAGATGGGACGTGTCTGTTTACTTACACTGTTGCTGACTGCACTCTGTGGTGTAGGATGCAGGCTAGAGACTCTGCCACTCATTGGACGCCCATAAATACATGAAGCGGTAACAGCCAATCACATTCTCCCCTGCGAATCGTAGGGGCCAGAGGCTAAGCTACCGCAGTCCAGATGACTGATCTGCGTGGCATTTACGGGATAGAAAAGGCTCTGGCCACCTTCGTGATGAAGATGTCAGTTCTGTTTACCATTTGAGCATTATGCGCTTAGATTGATTTTCCCAGGATGATATTCTCTCACTCTCTCTCACTCTTTCTTCTCTCTCTCTAACATAACATTCTGACCTGACTACCAAACTAACCTAGGCTGATGCTAAAAAAAACAAATTCACTCCAAGTAGACTTTCCTAGATAACGAGTGTAAATATGGCACAAAGAACGGAAATCAGCCCTTGGAAGAGAACCGTAGCGCGTAAGTCTCGGCGCATTTCTCCCCCAAAGCTATCACCACGCCACCAAGTGCTTCCTAAATGACTGTCAGATATTACGGACTTGTCTTTCACTTCGCGATGTTAGATGGAAACACTTAACGATTGTCTGCTGGTGCTGAACTACATCATATGCCTGTAGTCAGCGTATGGGAGACTGATAACAAAAGAGGGTAATGGAGTTTGTTTCAAGTCACTACACTACCAAACATCCTTTTTTCAGTTGAGTACGGTCGTTTGGTAAATAATAATAATAACAAATACCGTGAGGTGTAAAAAATGTAATGGAGCTGAAGAAAATTAGCAGCTTTACACTGAGAGCAGACTCTGAATTATATTGGTGTCATCTTTAAATGGTCTTATTCAGATTGGAAGAGACTTATTTAACTGAAAGGGATCCATACAGACTTGATTAACCTGTTCCAATCCAAGGTCCCATCCTAACCCCGCATCCACACCAAATGCATGATGGCATGGGTGGGAGTCCTGCATCATTATAACTCACAGAAGTTCTCGCCTTGCACCCACATGCCTCCAGTGGGGCCACAGCGAAGCAGAACTCCCGCCCGCACGTGCAAGTACTTGGTGAGGACGCGCCCTAAGATTAACAGCATTTGGAGGGAGTAAGAATATACTGTAAAATGTCATCAGACTGACGGTTTTTCTTTTAATTCTGAAGTGATCTTACCCAACACAGAATACCACGTACCAGCACACCTAGACAGCCACAAAAGTCTCCCTGCATTATGTACAGTTAGCATCAAAAGTATTGTCACTTCTGCTGCTTCTCTCTTACTACAGACTTTGAAAATTAGTGTGGTGATAAAATAGCAACTGACAATGATGAATTTATCTGGCCACAGCACAGTATCATCAGTGTTAAATGCTGCGGATTCACCACACTGATTGTCGAAGTCCTCAGAGACGAAAGCTGGGGAGGCGGCACGATCCTGATGCCGACTGTGTTTACATACAAATGGAGTCCTGTATGTATGCCCATGCCAGTAAACCGGTATATGTATGCACGGAAAGGATTCTGAATTTGACTTTTTTTTTCTTTTGTCTTGGAAGGAACAATCTTGCGGGCTTCTAGTGCCGTGGTCCTTTTTCCTTGCATTTAAAAAAAATAATGTATTTGTATGTGTAATCGGAAAAATGAGCAGAAGTTTCTCAGTACAAGTCATTTGGCAGACAATGATTATGTTTAAACTTATCTTAGTCATAACACATAAGTTCTCGATTAGTATCCATGATTGGTTTTGGCAGACAATAACTATGCTTAAACATACCATAGCCACACATAATAAGCAATAATTAATAATGAATCATGGGACATACTGGAATGGTGAGTCTGGTATGGTGCTGTCTTCAACTGTAAGGAAGCTGCATCCCTTCAGGTTATCAGTCTGTTGATGGGATGCTCGTCAGTTACTTGGCACATCCTTGACACTGGTTATGTAATGGTTACTAGTCACCCAAAGCAACCTTCACACTGGCAAGGCATCGGTCACTAGTTACGCATCACGTTTTCCAGTCTGGTGAAGAAACTGTGAAGAATTTACGTGTCTCGTTTGGTCTGGTGAAAAATGGTTACAAGTTACATACCACACTTTCAATCCCGTGAAGAATTGATCATCAGTTACGTGTCACATCCTTTGCCATTTATGCATTAGTACACATATACATACTTCCTTCAGACTTTATGCATCATTTCTTTCACACCGGAGAAGCAAGGGTCACCAGTCTCGCGTCACATCCTCTAGGCTAACAAAAAAAGCTCACTTTTTTGTGTCACGTCCTCCAGGCTAACGAAGAAACAGCCACTTGATTTGTTTCTCATTACATTCTTCTGCTTGGTAAAATGGCGGTCACCAATTACGCGTCACATCCTTCTGACTGATGAAAAAACAGTCGTTTTTCTTGCGTCACATCCTGTTTAGCTAAGTGACTGTCTCCATTTACATATTTTATCCTTCATACTGGTAACGCGTGAGCCATCGGTTAGGCAACACATCCCACACTGCATGTTCGATTACTCGCGCCACATCCCACACTCAACACTGCGTGATAATCACTCTGTCTGTACACTCGTCGTATCTCTCGCTACAGCCTATAAGA
The DNA here is from genome assembly GCA_018397915.1 of Birgus latro. Classification (NCBI taxonomy): domain Eukaryota; kingdom Metazoa; phylum Arthropoda; class Malacostraca; order Decapoda; family Coenobitidae; genus Birgus; species Birgus latro. The sequence continues at coordinate 39,738 of JAGKTI010004457.1, forward strand.
GTAAGCAAAATAAAAAAAATGCTGCCCAGGAAATAGTGGGTTGAATCTTTGGCATCATCTCAACCAAATGGAACTGGATTTTTCTGATCTAACAGTAGCGACACATTTGTAATCTTGAGAGGTATAAACCACATACAATCACAGCACACCTATGACCAGGGACTTCGTATTTGTCAGTACTTACAGATTTCACAAATGAAGTTACTCCTAATGCTGGACATCTTAAGTGTGGCATTGTTACAAAGTGCGATAACATCCCGTCACACAGAGCTGCGATCTGATGTCCCACAGTCACTGAACTTACTCTACACAACAGGTCTCTCGCTGAACACTTCCCACAGGTCTCATAAGGTTCTACGATGTATCGCACGTGAGCTGGAAACCTCTGGCGGGGTGCGTGAGGCCAAAAGAATCGGCAAACAGGGAGATGTGTGGAGCAAACGAGCGAGGTGTCGGCTACAGGCCCTCACTTGCGGAGTCCCCAGCACCAGCACTCATCATGAACTGAACACACAGATGGCACACTCTTGCCCGAAACACTCTCACCACACTGATCAAGCGAGTGCATATTAACACAACACAGGGTATACTTCATTCTAACTTTGCTTACACGGCCTGATAGATGTATAATACTCTTTAAAGCAGTTTACCATCACTGAACAGAGGTGTGGATAAATTTTTACAGACACCGATAACTTAAAGAGACTCCATTCCAACAGCCAAGTTGGTGTGGTTTCTGAAAAAAAGGCTTACACTAGTCTGTTTATTAATAACAAGAGTACATTTCTTTAGTTAAGTTTTTTAAAATATACATGACTTACAATCCTGTAGTAGCAGTAGTTGTATTACTGATGGCTGAACACACTCACACGTGATCACGATTTCACTGACACTGTGTGGTCATGCTGCACAACAGCCTCTGGTGACAGTTTCTGGACAATATTTTTATCGCTCTCTTTGGTAACAGAGGGAGTTAAGTCTGAGGACACTGGTGCTGACCACTTGTCCAGGAATGAGACGTGATACAAGGACAGGAAAGGGCAAACGTAAAATGCCTGAAACACCTCAAAGATCACCAGAACCAACAGTGATGATATGAGAGGTATATGAGAGCCGTACTGAACCCCGGTGGCGCTGGCTCTCTGCATGGCTGCTGGAGTCTCACCTGTGGGGGAAACAGTTCACCTGAATTAACACTCATGTGCGTATAATTACCCATATAAATATCGATTACCGTAATTTGATTACGATAAAAAATAAGACAGTGAGTGATGGCTTTTGAAATCCAGTTATATAATCTTCGTAAACGTTATATATAACTTAAGCCGTACGAGTGAAGTACAGTCTACTACGCAGCATAAGCTAATGAGTGTTTGTCAACTGATTGTGCGGGGTTTGGTTGCTATTGACATGAAGACAGAAATAATAAAGACACAAGTAACCTTATACACAAGTGGAGCTCATGGAAGTTGTGTATGGGTTGTGAAGTGGCCAGTGCTGGTGGTATAAATAAGAATAAATTCAGGAGAGATATGGTATGATATTATGGGCAGAATAAAACTTATAAACAGCAGGTTTGAAACAGGATGTGCTATTCTCAGTAAATCTTCTCATACATCGGACGAGGGTTGTGTGTGATACTACTGGTTATGCTTCATAAACAGCGGACGTGAGGCAGAGTATGACATGACAGGGAAAGCGTAAATGGCATAGGTGAGGTAAAATGTTAAATTAATGATAAATCCATATTACCAACAGACGTACGGTAAGGTGTGACACAGCAAGAGAAGCACAAAAGGCACTCGAGGTGGGCTGTGATATGGCAATTGACGCACATCAACCGATTCAAGGTATTCAAGGCATATTTGACAGTTTCGAACACACTGGGTGAATTCTTATGCGGCTGTAATTGCAATAGTACCATATGTAATTCACTTCTTAAACGGACCTACACCCTAGAAGGAGAGTGGTGCCCAAATAAACCCCTTCTCATCCTAGTGAAGTACAGATTGTAGGACTGTCTGCATGACGACTGATGATGTGAAAGTCGATGTGTAGTAACTGCTACGATAGTGTGTCAGGGTATGTATTGCCACTGACAGAACGGACAAGACGTATATAAACATTACGCAAGTATTAGTAAAGGCACACTACCAGCACCCACCTTCAATGTTTTCCACGGCTTCAATTTCGAACCCTGGTTGTGGGACTTGCGTATACCGTAAGTCTACCATGCAACCACCATGCCACAGTGACTCTCAAAATGTGCATTACTGAAAGCATATCTAGTGATTCATTGCATTCTGCATGATTCAAACTATACTGAGATAGTCACAATATGTATGACGCGAAATATACTGAGTGATCATAATGGATGAGTCGAAACATACGAGATGATTCGATGCATACTAGACGACCACAAATATATCAGTGGATTATTTGAAGCATACTGATTTATTCAGAGCATATTCTTGAATACAAGATGAAGCGAAATACAGTGATTGGATACATACTTAATTATTCAAAATTAATATATGGTTCGAAGCATACTGACGGATCTGAAACATGACACTGGATTATTCAAAAGATATTGGGTGATTCAATGCATATATGTTGAATCAGCGCATAACTGAATGATTCGAAACGCTGGAGCATTCAAAGCATACTGAATGATTCGAAGCATATAGGGGAACTCAAAATATAATTGATAATTCACATTATATTGGATTATATGAAATCTATTACTGGATTTAAAGCATACTACCTGACAGGAACCATATACTGGATGAAATAATTGGATACCCGAAATATACTGTAATCTGGAATTCAGTTACAACGTTATGCGTTCAGTAAGCAAGTCTGGGTTGTGGATGATCTGAAGCATAAAAGATGATTAGAAACAGAGACCATAACTATACCCACCGTCAAGCAACTTGTCTCTTGAGCCCCGTCCCCCCCTCATAAAGTCGAGGCCTCATGTCCATGGCCTCCCACTCAGGGTGGAGGGTGAGGGGGTGGGGCTTAATAGAGAAGTTACCTGGCGGCGTGTATAGCAGGTAGAAAGCCTGACCCGTAATAATGTGGAGAGAGATGGATGCCGGGCGGGTGTTGGCTGGCTGGCAGGTGTAGTTCCCACTGTCTGCCTTGATCACCTGTGAGATTCTCAACTCACTCTCGCCTACACGGTTCATCACTGTTATCTGAGAGGCAAGTAAAGAGTATATACTCAACTCCTCCTGCTTGACATTGTAATTCTTCTTCTGTTCTTGCTGCTACCAGACGATTTATTTAGTTTACAAGAGTACCCTGGCAGTAAACGGGCAAGACTACACCAACCCCTGCAGCTCGAAAAATCGCTCCTGGGCTGAATGAAATCGTCTGTAGATAGGAAAAATAAAATACAAAAGGGGATTTAGCAATGACAAAAACTTCCCTTACTATTTTCCAGTTACCTCCAAGCAATTCAGTTCAGCTTGGGAGTGGGCCTTTTAACTCCAGGGATGGATTGGAAGAATTCTAGTATCTAACCATTGTCCAAGGTTAAATCAAATCTTCAGGCAGTGACAAGGATAGACTTCACATTATCGCACTAATGGAGGCACGAGAAATTAGTACTGAGAGAGAGAGAGAGATCGCCCAAATCGGTTCACTACAATTATTATCTGAGGAACAAGAAGGGTTACAATTAATGGTTATCCAATCCACATGAGCCATTAAGCTCTTCACTACAATGACGTATTGTTCTCTTTACACAGGAGCGTTGTTGTGTGGTGTGGATGTGGGTGTGACAGGAAGCGTTGGGAGCAACACACTGAGGTGGTTTGGCCATGTGGAGAGGATGGAGAGCGAGAGAGTGACTAGGAGAGTGTATGTGAGAGAGGTAGAGAGGTAGAGGGGGGCGAGAGGGAGGGGGAGGCCAAGGATGAGGTAGAGAGATGGAATGGAGAGAGATATATGAGAGGGGTGTGTGAGCTGGGAGCAGGGCAGTGAAATGGCGGGGGACAGGGCGACATGGAGGCGATTTGTTTGTGGCCAACCCTTACGGGATTAAGGCGTCTGGCAATAGATAGACAGATAGAGAGACATAGGCACCACCAGACGATTATATTCATGAATGATTGGACGGGAGGATACAGTCTTCATTAACTCCCTTCAGTAAAAGATATCACTCCAAAAGTGGACACGATTCGCAGCTAGGAGCCTGATTAACATCAAGTACCAGTAAATTCCTTCATCTTTCATTCCCGTACTCACCCTGTTGTTGGCGTCGTAATTCACCATGTGTTCACTGTGGTACCAGAACACATAGCTGGGCGGCTCCGTGTAGTCTCTGATGGTGCACGTAAGCTGGACAGAGCTGCCAATCTGCACGTAGCGCTCTGGACCCCCTGATATCTCCGACACCGCCTCTTTGGGAAGATACGAGCACTGGTTTTAGTAGGAAAAACATTCGTCATTTGCCAGTGTTGCGCCACAAGGAAGCTGAAAATATCGACAGAGATAATTTTCGTAGTACCAGCATATCCCTTGCTTTAAAAAGATAAACATGGGGTGAAAACAGCTTTGACATAGGTTTTCTGAACAACGTTATGCTTCAGTATTGCCGTAAAAGAGGAAAATGATAAACAATTCCTCAAACACTGTGAAATGATGGGTGGTCTTCGATATTGCACTTTCCTTTTTTATGGTAAAATCGAAGCATTACGTTGTTTGTGACGCATTGGGTATTATGTCAAAGCTGTTTTCACACGATAATTTCCAGCTTTAAACGTGATGTTTACTATTGCTACTGAAATTATTAATGTGGTAATTTTAAACATCCTTGCAGCCCAAAACTCGTAAGTGGTAAATTAGCTGCAGGAAATAAATATACCAGTTATAGGCTCGTGTTCTGCCTGGTATAAAAGGCTTGGAGGTGGCTCTTCCTTTGTCATATATTTTTCCACCTTACACTTAACTCATCTTTGTATGCTATGAATATCTATATAATATCGATACAATTTGCCCCGGTAAGATTCAAGATCATTAAGGTCATGCGCAAATTAAACTGAGGAATACCATTACAAAACCACCGATCCCTATAAACAATCCAGCCTATAGTGGTAGGAGGGACTGCAGGAGGGACACGTCTTTGGGGGTAAGAAAGAAAAATAATATCATTCTGAAGTAGGAGAATGTTGTAAATGTGTGGGGGGGGAAGGGGGGGCATCACTCACCAATAACATTAAGAGTGGTAAATACGCCTATAGGTGGGTGGGCAGACAGCTGACACTCGTACACCCCTGCGTCGTGCGGCTGGGCGTACCGCACGTGTAAGGTCCACTCCTGAAACACACAAAACCAGGCATCACTCAGTCTTGTATTTCCTTCACCTTAACTTGGCCCAGATTTTCGACTTTGTGTAGCTTGTTTCACGTAGCTCAGTGGCAGAAAAGGCAATGATACGGCTCTATATCCCTCCCATGGCGATTCATCATGGTCTAGTGTTGACCTCTTGTTTTAAGAACATGAAAAGAGAGGATTACAGCAGTAGGTCAGATGGTCCATGCTTGGCAGTTCCGAAAAAGTAGCTAAACTTCTAAAAAAAGACAAAGATAGGAAAGAAAAAGACTCTCCCCCGCCAATCAAAACCTTCGGCCGAAACCTGCGGGAAAAAGTGAGAAGGAACACAACGCAGTACAGAAAAACTTGATTGGATATTTTACAGGAAAGTGAGAAAGGAGAAAAGAGACCACCAGAGTGAAACCTGAAAAGGAAAAAGAGTGAATTAGTACCGCTTATTTGGAGATTTTTCTTTATTTCCAACCCTTATTTGTCCTATGTTTATCTAACCTTTGCTTGAAGCTCTAAGTGGAAGGGGCAGCAACTACATCACTAGGCAGCTTTAACCCACTAGTTTATTGTCAAACCAACTTCTGACTATGTCCTTACAAAAACAGGATTTATATAATTTGGAACCATTACTTCTATATCCTGTAGGCTCAGTTTAAGCACTTTGCTAATAACTCCCTCACTTATTCCCTTCACCCACTCTCAGTCAAGTTCCGCCTTACTCTAAGCCTTTCTAGTGACTGCAAATAAGGTTTTTTCAGTCTGTCTTCATATGGAAAGTTCCGAAAATCGTGTATCATTTTTGTCATTCTCCTCTGCACGTTTTCTAACGAATTCATATTGATTCTATGGCACAGACACCAACACTGCACGCACGGTATAGTCTAAATGTGGCCTTACTAATGCTAGATAAAGTTGCAATAATTCCTTTGATGTCCTGATATCCCATTCTTCACTCTTTGCGAAATAAATCCGGGGACCCTATTTGCCTTATTTCTCTTATTTATACACCGTTGGCTTGGTTTAAGGCCTTTGCAAACCGTGACTCCTAGATCTCTCTCGCATTCCGATTTATTATTTTTTTTTTTCATTATCAAAGTTTTACCTAGTTTGTCTTGCCCACGTTATGTACTTCACATTTTTCCACGTTAAAGTCCATTTGCCCATCTTCAGACCATTTGAACAATATATCGCGGTCTTTTTGAAGGTTAACATAGTGTCAGTTGAGTTAATCTATCTATCTATTGCCAGACGCCTCAATCCCGAACGGGGTGGCCACAAACAAATCGCCTCCATGTCACTCTGTCCCCTGCCATCTCACTACGGCAAATTGGCTAACACTGCTAGTAATTCCTAAGTGTAGCTCATTTATATGTACAAGATAAGTAATATGGGACCGAGTACTAATCCCTGTGGTACACAGCTAGTTACTAATCCCTTTTCCGACTTAGTACCATTTATTAAAACTGTGCTCGCGTCCCTTCAGTCACGATTCTATCCATTTTAAGATATCACCGTTTATACCTTGCGCTCGAACCTTTCTAACAAACCTCTAGTGTGGAACCAATCAAAAGCTTTACTGTAAACAATATCGTAAGCTTTATAAACCTCCGAGAAGAATGACAAGTTTGTGAGGCAGGATCGTCCTTGCATAAATCCATGTTGACTTTCATTTACGAGATAAAATCTTTCTAGGTGCTCTCTACTTTTATTTACTAAAACGGACTCTAGAATTTTACCAACTGTTGATGTTAGACTTATCGGACGATGAATCAACCCAACGGACTTCTCTCCCTTTTAAATAATGGGCAATACGTTCGCTGTCTTCCACGCCTCTGGGACTTTTCCTGAACTTAGAGCATCATTAAATAACGTTGTAATTGGCTGAAGTAATTCTTCCTTGGTTTCCTTTATAAATTTTGCATCGATAGATAGATAGACAGACAGACAGATAGATATCTAAATATGTATATTATATATTTACATATTGTATATATCGTCCTGACCTGGCGATTTCTGAGGCTTTAACTTATTAATTTCTTTTAATGTTTCCTCCTTACTAATGGTTGTTTTACTAAGAATACTGTTCGTATTACCATCGTGAATAACTGCTGCTTGAGGGATCAGGTCTAGATTTTCCTCGGTAAATATTGATAAGAAATCATTATTTAGGATAAAGCAGTTTTCTCTATCGTCACTGGTGATGTTACCTGATTCTGTTCTAAGAGGTTCTACCCTATCTATACTTTTCGTACATTACAACTGATAGAATCCTTGGGGTTATCTTTCGAATTTCTAGCAACCTCAGTTTCATAACCTCGCTTTGTTTTCCGTATCTCCTTCATTACATCTTTATTCAAAATCGCGTAGCCTACCGGATATGTAAGCGTTCCTTTACCCTCTTTATTTCTCTATTTACTCCTTTCTTTGGCCTGTGAGAAACTTTAAGCTGCCGTTTTAACCATCTCGGCTCCGAATCATTCGTTCTAAACGCTTTTAATGGGATTTATCTATCCTGGCCTCTTTACAGTTACTGTATTTTATTTCCCACTGAGGAAACGACTACGTGGTGCACCCGAAAGCACTAATTTCCTTCCTTCCCCCCTGGTAGCCGAAGTCGTTGCCAGTGACGACCGGCCGATCGAACACCCCGTACCCACCTCCCTTACCCCAACCGGAGTGTAACGTTGTAGACTAAATGTGCAACGACCAAAGCTGGTGATGTTACAATGTGTCAAGATTGTTTTTTATAGACACTCAGAACCAGCAGGTGTAAGTATATAAATGTATTTAATGTGTACTACTGTACTGTTGTCCACAACATAATTGTGTGGATATGAGAAAGGCACAAAAGGGAAAGAAGACCTATTATGTGTTAATTATACTTACCGGCACGTCCTATATTATAATGTTACAAATAAGTATAGTACAGTAAACATCTGTTGAAAGATATGATGTCTTTTCACAGCCATTCTCGTTCCAACCACCACCCTTCTCTCTGGGTCCCTGTCTCCACAACACGCCTCTCTTACCCTCTCGTCCCCGACTCGCACCCTTTGCTAACCAACATAAACAAAAACAATGATGAAATGATCCGTCAGGTACTGATCGTGGTATATCATACACCTCTGTATTAAGCACCAACAAATCAGTAACATACAATACTTAGGTATACCTGCCAACTATTTCATCCTGCTGTAAGCTGTTACGTGACATAAGCACTGCAAGATGGACCTTGTGCTACACAGACATACGGTTACTTATTGTTAACACAGGTTATGTGTGGTTTTGCACGTCCATTAATTCATATTAACATGGCAATTTAAGCCTTACATTATAAACACGTAAGGTTTATGTTCCTGTCACCATTGCATTAACCAAACGAATCAGGGATCGACTCTGACGAAAAACAAACTCTGTTTTAACGAAAATATTCCGACCTCTTGTCAGTGTCATTATGTATACTATTGACCCACAATCAGGAGCGCCAGGAGGCATGTCGGAACTGACTAACCTCAGGCAGGCCTATGATTTCCGTCCTTGTTGCTTATTTAACTCAGCTTATCGGCAGGAAAAGGAAGTGTTACGGCTCTACATCCTTTCCATGGGGATTCTTCGTGATTAGCACCATCATCTAGTGTTAATCTCTTGTTATAACTCATCATTTAAGGCAGACAGACGACAATTTTAGGCCAAGATTAGGCAAGAAACGTAAACCTGCTGATTGATCTTATATAACTTAAGGGACCCACCTGGTAATGAAAATAATTTAAATAACTACCATCATATAAAGAAAGTTAAACTAGTGTCACAACAATTATTCTTTATTCTATTCTCTTTACCACTTTACGATCTCCATAAGCTCAGCACCTGGCTACTTGTCGCACTTGCCACCTGCTGATTACCTTATACAACTCATGAGACCCACATGGTAGTGAATATGAACTAAAGAGATGTCACCGTCTATAGGAAGTTAATATCCAATCCTGCGGTTATTCTCTGTTCTATTCGTCACCGCTCTATGCACTTAATAAGCTTAGAAACTTGGTACTTTTCGTGCTCGATGGTCCACGATCGGGATGCACAAAGGCGTAAAGCAGTTCCATATCGTAACTCAAGTTCTGACGTGCAGGGAGGGCAAGGACACTGTAGAATCTTCTTCTTTGTCCTGTTCTAACTTCATAAATAAATTTTAAGTTACAACACGAAAATTACACCAGGTCCTAACTGCTTTCTGCAGGAAGATCAAGGAAAGGAATGCAAAAAACCCTCCTTTATCCACTTCTTCCTGTAAAACCATATCCAAGTTACAACAGCAAATCGATCGTAAATATGTCTGAGAATCCCACCCCAGGTCTGCAAAGCATAAAGGCATGCACCTCAGCTAATTTCCTTCCACTTTGTTTACGTCCGATTTCACTTTTTCCATGATGTTATTGGAAATTTTTCTTCACCTCTGGAGAGACACCTGTTATAGTTCTTTTGCCTTAACCTGGCCCAGATTTTTGTCCTAATGCAACTCATTTAATACGACAGTTTTCAGGTCCTACGTCTTTTCCATGACACTTCTTCACGACTAGCATCAATTTCTAGCATTAATGTCTCGTTACAGCTCAGCATTCAAGATGGAGGAGAAATGGCATTTTTAGGCCAAGTTAAAGGGGCAGAGTGCAGGGTAAATGAAGGCTGTATCTAGCCCTCTAAGAATTGATAAGAGTCTTCTAAGTTGAAGAAAATCGTCTGGTAGTAGCAAGGTAGACTAAAGAAGGAGTCGAAACGAAGGGCTTAACCGCTGTCGCTAAGACCAGGCGATATTTTCTTGTTCTTTCACCTTAACGACCCAGATTTTCGTCACTTTCTATGTTATAAAAAGTGCTACGCCTCTATATCCATTCTCTAGCACTTCTTCGTGACTAGCACCATAATCTAATGTTACTCTTTTGTTACAACTCAGCATTCAAGGTAGAGAGATGGCATTTCTGGGTCAAGTTAGTCTAAAAAGGGTATAGTACAGAATATTCTTGTTAACGAACTACTGATCTTTGGGACGAACTTTTTCAATGGTGTGTATTATGTATGTTTTAACCTGACGAAGATCTCTCACTCCTTTCAACTCAATTTGATGACCAGGTGTAGTCAGGTTGAAGGGCAGATCTGACGCGTGACCAGGGCGACTCATTTCTACCTCATAATTAAGAGGCATTGAATTTCATGCAACCACAATTTACATTCATTATGTGGGAGCGACTCACTTACAACAGCTGAAAACAAACCACCTATAATGCAGCAACTATAACTGCATTATCTTTATTATTATTGTTGTTATTATTATTATTATTATTATTATTATTATTATTATTATTATTATTATCATCATCATCATCATCATCAATC
>JAGKTI010004458.1:0-22603 GCA_018397915.1 Birgus latro
AAGCACACGTCATAATTTCATCAGATCTGCTCATGACTTTATTATTACCATTGATAAACTAATTAAATTTTAAAGTTTTAATGTCTCTTCGTTATACGGGCGGGGGTTGGGGGATGAGGGCCGTTATGTTCTTGGTTAGGTTTCCAGGGAGGTTGGGGATATGAGCTTGGTCAGGTGGAAGGTTGCAACACCGTGCCATTGCCTATGTCTTAACATGGAGCCATTCCTTTATTTCTTCACCAGTTCGCTTCTAACTTGCCATAACTGTTCATTGACCAAAAACCCTAAACGTATTATTATTATTATTATTATTATTATTACCGGACAAGAACTTGGTAGACTAGTGCAGAGTTTTGTTGATGTCTGTGAGTGTCGTGTCTTGAGAGTAAAATAATGTAGAAAAGATTTAAGTGATGGCAATCGAGAGAGAAGGTTACTCCCAGTGTAATGTTACAGTGAATGGAGAGAGATTGGAATTGGTGAGTTCAAATACCTGGGTGCAATGAGAGAAAAGAGAGGAAAATATGCAAAGGAAATGGAAAGTAGAGTGACACAAGGAAGGAAAGTAGCTGATCTATGAAGGCCTTAATAAGAAACAGAGGCTTGAGTGTTCCAGCTGCACGTGGCTTACATAAAGAAGTGTTAGTGCCAAGTTTAACATGTGGATGTGAGACTATGGTGTGGCATGAAAATGAAAAGTCAAGAGTGCCAGCAGTGGAGATGGGACTGCTAAGGAATCTATGTGGAGTACAGAGAGTGGATAGGACTCGAAATAAAGTGATGCGTGAAAGATTTGGAGTGAGGAGGTCTGTGAAGACAAGAAATGAGGAGAGTGTACTGAGGTGGTGAAGAGAATGAATAGTGGTGAAAATGGTATATCTGAGCGAATTTGAAGGAGGGAGGAGGCGAGGTAGGCCAAGGAGAAGTTTTTATTTCTTTATGCAAGAAAGAAGGAACCAAAGGCCAAGCGCCGGCAAACAATTCCTTAAAAAAAAAAAAAAAAAAAGAGGGGGAGAGAGAGAGAAAGAAATTCAAGATTCGTTCATTTCAAGATGCCTGGACGTGTACACAGCATTTGAAACTCTGGAGATCATATGAAGTAGGAAACACAGACAGAGGGAGACAGTTCCAGAGTTGATCTGTTGCATAAATGAAGGACTGGGAGTAACGGTTAACTCTTGCATTAGAGAGCTGGACAGAAATGGGATGAGAATTTGTTGCTAGAAGGTGCTATGTACCCGTCGTAGAGGTGGAGGGATGCAAGCAGACAGTTCAGACGAGCAGTGACCATTGAACTAGCAATAGAAAAGAGATAAAGATGCAACAGTGTGGCGAAGAGACAGAGGTTGAAGGAAGCCAAGAAGAGGAGAGTTAATGAGACAAAAAGCCTTTGACTTCACCCTATTGTGAAGAGCTGCATGTGGGGAGTTTCCCCACACATGACAGTTGTACTCTGCATAGGAGCAAATAAAACCCGTGTATAAAGTCAACAACTGTGCAGGGGTAAAGAAGCTACAGAGTCGGCTTAGCACACCTAATCTCTTGGAAGCAGATTTTACAAGAGATGTAATATGATCTCCCCAAGATAAGTCCCGAGGGATTGAAACCCCTAATATGCTTAAGGATGATTTAGGATTGATCTGGATATTATTAAACATTAGTGGTTACTCCTGTGGAAGATTTTGTCGGGCTGATAGGTGTAAGAACTGAATCTTTGATGCGTTAAAAACAAGATTATTTTTATTCAAGCCACAGGTACGAGCCAAGTCAGACATTAGGTGTTCCATAGCCTCATCCTTTGTTTGTTGAAGTAAGTGCTGATATGGACACAGGGAAACGAATAGAAAGGTGAAGGGTGGAATCATCAGCATATGAGTGGATAGGGTTAAATGTACAACTTACGTCATTGATGAATAAAAGGAAGAGAGTTGGTGGTAGGACAGAACTCTGAGGAACACCACTGTTGATAGATCTAGAAGAAGAACGGTGGCCATTTTTTTAAATAACAGAACAGAGGAAGGTAAAACAAATGAATAAAAAAAAATCCATACACCAGATTACCGATGTCCTCCATTCATAAAATATCTGTAACAGTTGGAATTGATCAGCTGTTGGTTGAAGATTGGAGGGAAACAAATCTGGGGAAGCGAGTTCCAGACAGATGGAGTTCGGAGAATAAAAGAATTCTGATAGGCAGAAGTTCTGCAATATGGCTGTGTGACAGTCCAGTCATGAGCGCTGCCAGATGCTCGTGTTGCACGAGGGAAGGCATGGAAAGGTTGCACAATGGACGCAACTTCGTCTGTGAACTTGCCATAAAAATATCTGTAAAATAATGCAAGGGAGGCAACATTCCTCCTTACTTGCTTGGGAGGTAATTTATTTGTAATAGCAGGGTTAATAATAATTCCAACAGTTTCGTTCTGAATTTTGTCTTGTTGTTTTAATGCAACCTCTCCACATCCATTCCACAATGATGAGCAATATTTAAGCTGAGAGCGCCCATGACTGTTATAAATTATAGCTAACTTCTCGTCAGTGAGGAAGCTACTGACTCTATACACTAATCCAAATTTCTTTGAAGCAGTTTTAGCAAGTTAAGATCTTGAATTTGGCTCTCTTTTGTACTGTTTTTGTTTTTTCTTGGAAGGAACAGTATGCAGGCCCGTGGCCATTGGTTCCTTCTTCCATGCATAAAAAAAAAAAAAAAAAGTGATCTGACATGAGAGGTCCAGCTGAGGGCACTGTTAAGTGAGACGCCGAGAATTTCAATACTTTTGAAGATGGGAATATTTGTAGCACTGAAGTTTATTTACGAATCCGGCAATATCTGTCTTTCAGTAAATTGTATATATTTGGTTTTACCAATATTAAATGTGACAAGGTTGTTTTGTTCCCATTCACTGAACGCAGATATGGAGATGGCTGTGCTGAGCTGAGAATTAGAGAAATCAGACTTTGTAAATGGGTGTCTGAGTGTGAATGAACTATGAAGTGTTGAGTCATCTGCATATGAATGGATGGGATTTTGGTGACAGATAAGAGATCATTAATATGAACCAGGAACAGGGTTGGCGCCAGAACTGATCCCTGTGGCATGCCGGAGTTAATTGAGTGGAAATTGGAATATTCACCATCTACTTTTATTTTTCTATCACTGAGATATGAGGCAAGCAGAGGAACAAAGGATGTTAATCCATAGCAAGGGAGTTTGGACAGCAGGGAACGATGCATACTCTGTCAAAAGCCTTAGAAATATCAACGGCTACTGCATGAGTTTCTCCATATAGGTCGATTGATTGAAGGGTTGTATGAGTCAGGAGACTGCAATCGTGGATCTTTTGTGGTGAAAACCATATTGTCTATCACTAATTAAGTTGTTGGACTGAAGGTGTTTAACTATGTGCTTATTGATTAAAATTTCAAACACTTTACCAAGAGAAGTTGACAGCTAATGGTCTGTAATCAGAGGGGTCAGAGGAACTTTGGGTGGATATTAGCTTCTTTCCATGAATTAGGGAATGAAGAAGTACTTATACATATTCTGAATAACTTAGCAAGAGCAGGGGCAAGTTCTGGGGAACACTTTTTCAAAACAATTGGAGGAATTCTATCTGGGCCTGGAGCTTTGCTAGTAGGTATATTGGCTAGGATGGATTTTACGTATCTTGTCTGTATTTTAAGTGCAACAGTTTCGGGAGAGTCAAGTTCTAGTATTGGGGCGTTCTGGCTGACTTCCCTATGGTAGAATGTCTGGCAAATGTACTGGCAAAGATATCTGCTTTCATATGTGGGCCATTTGTATTGTTGCCATCTGAAGATTTTAGTGGGCGAATGGATGATGACTTGTTAAAGTTATTATTGAAAAATCTAACAGCTGACCAGAATATTCTATTGTCATTAGGGTTGTTAAGTAGTTTTGATGCATGATTATGAAGAAAGTTTGATTTAGCGAGATTTATTACAGCTTTTGCATGGTTTCTAGCAATTTTAAATTGACAGAGTGATTCAGATGTTTGTTATTTGAAGTGTTATATGCTAATGACTTTTGGGCTGTTGCTCTGACACAGTTGGTATCAAACCATCTTGGAGAGTTCGATCTTTTAGTGAACTGTTGACTTGGTATGAATAAATCCATACCAGCTAGTATTAAATCACAAATGTGAGACTGGTTAGAACTGGCATCACTTGAGAAAAAAGACTGTCACGGAATGTCAGCAAGATAATTTCTAAATCCATCCCAATTTTCCCAATCAAAGTATCTCCGGGTCACCATGACAAGTTCAGAAAAGGGTGGTTTGGGGGGGCTAACTAATGAGATTGTGGTCAGAGAATCCAAGTGGTGACAGTACCTCTATCCTGTATTGATCTGGATTATTTGTCAGGAGTAGAGCCAAGAGATGGGCGTTATGGTCAGTATTATCTGGTATTCTGGTCGGTTGCTTTACCAACTGCGTGAGATTAAACGATTCTGCAAACAGCTCACACTCTAGACCAGCATCGTCAGTCCTGGCAGAATGCAATAACCATTCAACATTATGTACGTTAAAATCACCCAAAATGGTGATTATTAAGGGCAAGGTTTAAGTTACACAACTGTGTGGATATCGAGTCAAATACACTGGGTTCTGAAGAGGCATTGGGGGAGCAATAGAGTACACAGATATATTTAGTAATATTTAGATAATTTTGTTTATACAGTGAGTAATCAAAATTGGATGAAGTAAATTTTAAAATAGTATCAACTGCATATTGAGATTTGATATAACAACTTGTGCCGCCCTGGTTACGGAAGTTTGTGAGATGGTAAGCAGGAAAACAAAATGGAGATATTTCAGTAAAGAAACTATAGAACGACTAGAAAGGAAGCTATAGATGAAGGCACAGATAGAAGGATAGAATCTGTATGAGGGTAGTTTGGAATTAAAGATTTATGCCAGACTCGATCGAAAGCCTTTGAGATGTCAAGTGAAATGGCAAAGCTTTCACAAAGACTCGGAAGGAGGATGACCAGGTGTCTGAAAGGAGATGAGAAGATCGCCAGTGGAGAGTCCCTGACGGAATCCATACTGACGATCAGAAAGAAGGCTGTGATAGGAAAGATGCTTTAAAATTTATCTTTTAAGAACAGAGCCAAAAGCTTTTGAGACACAGGATGTAAAAGCAATTGGTCGATAGTTAGAGGATTGGGAATGGTCACCCTTCTTTGGGACTAGCTGAATGAGAGCAAACTTCCAGCAAGTAGGAGAGGTACAAGTTGACAGACAAAGCCGAATGAGTTTACCTAGGCAGGGTGTAAGAACAGATGCACAGTTCTTGAGGACAACAGGAGGGACCCCATCAGACCCATATGCCTTGTTAGTATTGAGGCCACTGATGGCAGAAAATACATCAGCTGAAGAAATTAATGTCAGTCATCATGAAGTCAGAGGAGGGAAGTGATGGAGGAACAGCAATGGAATCGTCTACGATGGAACTGGAGGAGAAAGTCTGAGCAAAAAGATCTGATGTATAAGTAGAAGAAATAGCTACAGAGCCATCAGAGTAGAAAAGAGGAGAGAAGGATGATGAGGTAAAGTTGTTAGAAAGGTTTTTGGCAAGGTGTCAGGAGGAGCGGGAAGATTTCGAGTTGGAGAGTTGAGAGCATTTAGTATGGTTGAAATTATTTTTAGCAGAGCGAAGAACAGACTTAGCACGATTCCGGGCAGAGTCATAAAAAAGATGTGATTCAGGGAAGGGTTAGTTCGTTTCGTTTTTTTTTTTTTGAAGGCTGCAACATGCTTGCATGCGTCGGCCTTTTTGGATTGGAGCGTGTAGCATTTTATGACCGGATGCCCTTCCTGATGTCTACCAATGACCCTTGGGTGGATTCGATCCTCCGACCCTACAGCCAGAGTGGAGCGCTCTAACCCACGGCTGTATGTTTTATTGCCTCTCCTTGTTGTGGACAGCATTAGAACAAGCGTGATTAAACCTGGGCTTTCTTACATTAGTCAAAGGATATGAGAAAGGAATGCATGCTTCCCTGCCCAACAGAATAACCTCTATTATGCCATGGAGCAAGAATCATTCCAGGGAAAATCAAAGAAGTGCTGCCTGAAGGCCTTCCAGTCAGCAGTTCCAAAGTGCCACAATCGACGTTTGTTTGGAGGATCCACAGACCGTACTGGTGCGATAGGACAGGTTAAAACAATAAGATTGTGATTGGAGGAGCCCAACAGAGAGGAAAGATTAACAGTGTAAGCAGAAGGAATATTTGTATGGAAGAGGTCGAGTATGTTGGAACTCTCTCCAGGGAGGTCAGGGATATGGGTAGGGTGCTGTACAAGCTGCACTAAGTCATTAAGGATAGAAAGGATATAGGCTTGTTCACCAGGTGGATCAGTGAAAGGAGAGTAGAGCCAAAGATGGTGGTGAACATTGAAATCTGTTAGAATGTAGATTTCAGAGGATGGAGAAACGGATAGAATGTATTCCATCGTAGAAGTAAAACAGTCAAAGAATTTTTCATAGGTGGAGGGATATGGTGGATGAGTGTGTGATGAAGAGAGGTATGGAAGTCGTTGAGCCTGGGGGACTGACAAGAGGTCGAGCTGGCTGGATTAATGTTGTGAGAAGTGCATGATTAGGGATCTGACACCCATTTTTAATGCGTTCCAATTGACTCTACTGGATACGTTTATGTGAAGCTACAGAAAGTGGTGAAAGTTTTTTGGTGCATCAGATAGAGTCAGGATTCTGGGGGCTTGAATGTCAAGTGAATGGAAGCGTGGCCTACTGGATTGGGCAAACTAGGGTTGTCTGGATGTTACTACTCCTCACCCTGTCCTAGGGTGGGAATGGAGGTCCAGATGATGCTGATGCTGATGTTGATGATGATGCTTATTACTTTCATAATTATTTACTTACGGGGTCAAACGTCAAACTGAATAATCACGAATAATTTGAGGTCCCATGTTTTTGTATGTTCAGTAATCATAACGGCAATTTGCAAAGAAGCATATCAGTGTCGTGATGCTGGGTGTACAGCATCTCTAATTACCTTAGGAAGGTTGGTAGTCTTCACATTATAGCATTCCTTGATGAAGACCAGGCTAATCCAAGGACGATTTAGGTTTTCTTTGATGCGAACTGTAACATTCAGCAGCTAAGAAAAAAAAGTGTGTGGATGCCTTTCCTATGCTTTCAGGCGCCACCGCACTGGGATAAATGTCAGTCTGCATGTATAGTTGTGTTCAGTAGCTCAGTTATATAGAACCTACGAGATTTTGAAAATGGTACAAGTAATATCCTAGCAGTCTTGAACAGTAATCTTACTTGATTATTTCGTAACTCTAGACATTTAAAAGAACTTCAGGCCATGCAGAAAAAAGCACATTTATTATTGTGTTACACTTCCAACATTTTTCTTGATACAATGCAATATATTCAGTTTGTCTTCACGTCACTGAATTGAGTCATTTCAGTGTTTTCACCAGTAAGTCGTGGTTGCATGAAACTCGATGAAGTTGAATTATGAGATGGAAATAGCTCTCCTTGGTTAACGTAAATAAACTTTCTACTCTGACTATAATCTGCCATCAACTGAATTGAAAAAGGTTAGGCTAGGTTAGAACAAACGCGCCATAAAAGGTCACCATCGTCATAATTCCGACCCACTTTCCCACCTTAGATCGATGTAATGAAAGATCCAGGGAGCAAGTACAGTCCTAGAAGACAGCCCTAGCATGTATTCAATATGGATGGTGGATATTAACGCTGAAGTGGTGATATGTGGGGATGTAGGAGGACTACTGGGCCCCAAGGAGGACCACTGAAACGGGAATAGGTACTGAAGCCTTTGCCCAGGGTCAGAAACGTAAAAGAGAAAAAGAAAAAAAAGAAAACAGAAAAAAAAGGAGGAAAACTAATAAAAGCATGTCCAATTAAACTCTCAAGTCTTCAACCACCATTCAACCTTCAAGAATCCTGACGCTCTGTATAGTTACCTTTGGAAATGCCCAAGCATATCCACCAGGGAAGGACTCCTCAGGTGCAACATGTAGGTCAGTCTTCCTGGTAGGGTTGCTGTTATGAATGACCATCTGAAGAGTGAGGGGAGTCCTGAAAGCAATGTACGCATATCTGCCCTCAGCCACCAGACGCAGGCTGTTGACATAAGTATGGTACGACATCTTCTGGAACATTTTCTGGTACAGCAGAATGTCTGATGATGAAAATAGCTGATA
Source organism: Birgus latro (assembly GCA_018397915.1). Taxonomy (NCBI): domain Eukaryota; kingdom Metazoa; phylum Arthropoda; class Malacostraca; order Decapoda; family Coenobitidae; genus Birgus; species Birgus latro. The sequence goes on from JAGKTI010004458.1 coordinate 8,229, forward strand.
GGTAGCGCCCTGAAGGATAAAGAAACTGCTTTGTAGTGAATGTAATAGTTAATCTCTTACCGAAAGAATATCTAATTATTTCAAATACCCAACATACGAGTAAGTCTTTGTTTTTGTATTGTTATACTAAACCTCTGCTGAATAAAAAATGTTATCAGTGGTATTTTAGCACATTTTCTAGCACATCAGCATGCCTGATGATGGGAACTGATGGTTGTTTCACCCTGGGAGTCAGACTGAGGAGAGTTTTATTAATACTGTTTTGTGTGCAGATTGCCCTTGGAGTAAGGTAGAGTCCTGGAGGATTGGAGGTCAGATATAATTATTCCCCAGTACAAAGGAAAATGGAAAAATGTATGGTGTGGTAATCATAAGGGCATTTGTCTTCTCAGTGTAATACGAAAAGTATGTGACAGGATACATCATTTCTGACAGGGAGGGTACAGGAAGGGAAGAGGTTGTGTACATCAGATATACATCATAAGGTGTTTAATGGAAAATTTTCTCGGGAAGGTGAAGAGGTTGTATGACACCTCCATGGATCTGGACAAAGTATGTGACAGAGTGGATAGACAAGGAATGTGGAAAACATTTTAAAAATATGGAGAATATGTGAAGCTGTTGAATGCCGTGATGAGTATGTATGAGGGCAAAGGGCTGCAGTGCGTGTGGATGGTGAACTGAGAGTATTTCATTATCTGAATGTTGGATTGAAACATGGATGTGTCATGTCTCCATTGGCTGTTCAGTTTGTATATGGATGGAGTTATAAAAGGAGTAAAAGGTAGGGCAGTGGATGTTGGAACTGCTGTAATAAGAGGGCAGCGTTTGGAAACTTCTTATTCTGTTGTTTGCAGATGAGACTATATTGTTAGGTGAAGAGAGAGGGGAACTGCAGAGTTTGGTGAATGAGTTTGGAAGAGTTTGTAAGAAACAAAATATAGAGGTGAATGTAGGAAGAGTAACGTTTTGGGTTTTGAGAGAAGACAGCGAGGCAGGACAGTAAGAAAGTGGAAAAATGTGAGTGCGTTTCAGTACCTGGGTAGCGTCATGAGTAAGAATTGAAGTTTGGAGAATGAACCACTTAAAAATGTATAGCAGGAAAGCAAGTTTCTGGTTCACTGAAAGCAGTGGTAAGAAATAGGGAAGTGGGCATGGAAGTAAACAGTCGCTGAATAATAATATTGTGATACCAACTCTAATATTATGGAAGCGAAGTTTGGACCATGTTGGAAGGACACAAGTAAAGAGTGAGAGCAGTGCAAATGAGTTATTTCAGAGGAGAATGTGGGGTTACAGGGAGAGACAGGCCGCCAAGTGAAAAAGTTAAGCAGCATTGTGGTGTGGATGATATCCTGGATATGATAGTGTTAGGAGAATTATGCTGAGGTGGATTGGTCATGTGGAGAGGATGGAGTAAAAGACTTACTTGGTGAGTGTATATGAGTGTGTGGTGGAGGGAGGGGAGAGGGAGGGGGAGACCGAGCATAAGATGGAGAGATGGCATGGGGAGGTATATAAGATAGGGGGGAGGGGGGTGTAAGTTGAGGGAAGGGCAATGAAATGGCAGGGGACAAGGCGACATGGAAGCAATTTTTTTTTGTCCCCCCCTGGGGGGTTAAGGAGTCTTGCTATAGATAGATTTTTTTTTTTTGGCCACTATCAAACGATCTTATTCAGGATAGTTTTGGAATGATATCTGAAACATTTTGAAACATTTTCTGGTATAGTGGAATGTTGCTCCCTGTGGGCAAACCAATGGGAAGTGTCAAATAAGGTGCCGAATTTAAACAACAGCAAATTGAATTAGTCAACCTTAATTAGGTTAAATACTTAACTGTTTTCCATCTTACTTCATCAGTGACATCGATTAGTGCAGGACGATGATGCTGGCAGTCATGAAGTTGAAATGTCATAATTTTCCTCACAATAACCTTCTTACTCAATTAATGCATCACTGGAGTAGCAGGATACTGGTAGCAGGAAGAGAAAAACACAAAGACACTATGAACCCCTTCAGTGCAGTGACGTATTTAACTCACACAGTACTGCTGCTCCAGGTGATTTTATTAAACTTAGATACGCCACTTATAGTGAAGGGGCAAGTGAAAACCATGTATAGCCTCTTTGGAAAGAAAAGTCTCTCCATATATGAACACAACTGTTTGGAAAGAAGAGGGATAATATAAAAGCATAAGTCATCTACTTGAAGATACTTAGAGAATATCCAGTGAAATGAAAAAGTGTAATGCATAATATCTGTTTTGATGCTGTCAAGTACGATTATGTGTCTTTAATTATTCCTTCATCCATTCTATTTTAATTGTTTCTCTTCCTCTCCTATTTCTCTTAATCCCCCTATTCTTTCATTCCACACCTTTTTTATCTCATAACTTTTTCCTTATTTCCCTCTTTTCCTTAATCCTCCCTTTCTTTCTTCACATCTTTTATGACTTTTCATCTTCCCCCGTTTTTGCTCTTTCCTTCTCTCTCTTCCTACCACAGTTCACTTTTTTTGCACTCCTTCCAGCCTACATTTCTTGGCTTTCCTCCCTATCCTCCCCCCCCCCTTCCGCCACTTTTTCTGCATTGCTTCATGATTCACATAATCGATAAACTGGCAGAGTAAAGCTGATTGTTATATTCGAGACAGAAGTGCTGAACCCCCACTGAAGGCCGTCCTTGTTATAACAATGAGATGCGTTTGGGAAGTCCCATTGTTAAGCCGGAGTATTGTTAAACACGGACGTTATAATATGTAAGTATAGAGATGCATTTGGGAGCCTTGGGATCTCCTCACTCCCCAACCAAGTCCAATACCCAACCAAATGAGTTCAACAACAATGTTCCAGCTCACCTAAACCACTAAATAGCTTAAAACAAGGTAAGCTAAGCCTAAAAGCAGTTTATAAGACACCTAAACCGAAAAATGAAATCTGAAAATCATCTAATTGAGTCTGGAAAAAATCAGACTGAGTAAACTGTACCCAAAATTTACAGAGTTCACCCTACCTATGACTAAAACAAAGTCTAAAAACAGTTTATAAATAAACCTAAACACAAAATTTAAGTAAAAAATATCACCCAAATCAGTTTTAAAAAGCCCATCGGATAACCGGGGACTGGCCATCGATAGGCAGGGAAGGGTGTTAATTTCTTACATTGCTAATGCGGGATATCGTATAGCGAAGGATGGTATAGTGAAGGATCATATAGCGGAGTATAACTATGTCTACATTCATCCAAATATAATTTGTACATTCATTGCAAAGTACTGCTGTCGTGCAGCCTTATTTCGTTTTAGAAAAAAAATTATCCATACATCTTTTGCGTTGTAAGGTTTCCTTTTTCCCCGGAGGTTTGCAATACTTTTTAGTTACGTACACGTCACCACTTAGCTACTTAAAATGAGTTTATACCCAATGGCTGCACAATGACCACTACAGTATATGGATAGACTACAATTTGTATTAGAATTAGCTAATTGCAAGCTTTGGGTATTATGGAAGTAGCAAATGTCGACACTGAAGATTTTAATGCTATTAGTACAATCCGAGTTCAGTATCGTGTGACAATATCTTTGACATAATATAGAGCAATTTGTAGTCCACCTTTTTCTCATTATTTGAGTAATAGGCTATTTTTTTCCTTATTTACGCCTACATGCAGTATAGCATTATTCAGTAAGTACACAGTATGTCAAAGCTCTGTTCATATGATGTTTCTTAAAATGTGATTTACGCTGATAATACGAATTTACGAAAATTATCAATGTCAATATTTTCAACTTTCTTGTAACCCCATATTCGTAAGTGGGAAACTGGGGATGGTAGGTTCTGGGACACCGATCCCTCTTTCCCCAGATTATTGTTAACTACATTTCATCAGTTATTGCCACACTGGCGCGGCAGTTCCATCTGTTTTCTTACGTTCTCATGTTCTTAAGGAAAGTAACTCTCGTACATTATGCAACACAGATAACTGCTTGCAGATTTCAAATTAAAAAGGTATAGATTTAAAAAAAAAAAACATTTTTAGGGAATTTAAGGAAGCTGCTTGGAAGCCCTTCGCAGCTTACTGTATCTACTGACAGTCTCATCAACTTAACCTAACTGGTGGGCCTTCGCCCCCAAGACCCCCTATGATTGTAACCACTTAGCATTGACAATAAACCTAACGTTCGAAACCTCAATTCCTATCAGACCAAAACTTTCAGCCCAACTACCGTATCAACCTGTGATTTGCATAGGCAACTTGGAAGACCTCCGCCAGTGTGGCAAAACATTAGTATCAGCCAGCACACTGACCATTTCAGAGTTGATGCCATACGTGATGCCTGACTGGTAAAGCTGCTCTAGGGTGTCTATGGATGGTTGTAGGATGGGCACGGCCAGTGTGCTGGTGAGGGAAGTCTTGTAGTACGTTGTCACCAGGAAGGCATACAGGAACCAAGACCCCAGGAACACCTTAAATAACAATGAATCATCTGTTAATAGTAGAAGTGAAACAAATCTGACGTCAGTTGCAGGGATTAATAATGCCCTTACCAAGGGATTCTTATTTAATTTTGGCAGGTCTATCTGTCTGTCGATATACCTAGGCTGTTTCCGCTTCCCCTCCAATAAAAAAAAATAAAGAGCGTGAAGGGTAGCTGGGATGCCGTACTCACCAATTTACTCATCCACACACACACATTTACTTGTATCTTAGCCTCCAAGGGGAGAAGGGACAGCTCCTCATTGCTCCACACCACACGAAGGTCGACTGCGCAGTGCAGTCCATCGACATCCACAGCAGGGCCCGAAAGCAGAGCAGGTTTACTCCTGCCACATCATGATAAACCCACCCCCTTCCCCACACCTGACCCGATCACCTGATTAGACAAGTATATATAGAAAATGCACAGGGTCGCTGATATATGATGCTGCATTTGCACTTAGGTGGACAAGAGTTAGTATGTCGTGAGAACGGCTCAGTAAGTGCTGTCATTTTCTATTCTGCATCATTTTTCATTTCCTATTTCCATTGCCACAGCCACGCCCATACAAGCCAACTAAGCAACACATAAGATACCGTCAGGCGTGTTTCTAGTGGAGGTCGATTTACGGGCACCCTGTATAAAATAAATTTCAACCAGCACTGTATCCAGAAGCTGCCTCATAAACACTATAGAATTACATGTGAAACATAAAGTCATGCCGAAACTCTTGTATCCCACAATAGTTTGCTTTAGTAATATGAGCAAAATTTCTAATGTGTGAACACTTCAGGGCCACGTAGAGTCGATATATAAGGTTATTTATTTTCATTTTTGCAGTGTTTGTGAGGCAGCCGAAGAATTTACATTAAAGCTAGTGGATTCATATACAGTCTCTCGGCTACAAATTGAGGTTTTCAGTAAAAATTCGAAATCATACATATTTATTTTTATTTCGTAAGTTGGGTTTTAACACTAAATATAATTTAATCTTTTTGACAAGTAATTTTTCAAGTTATCAAAAGCAACAGGCAAACAATAAAGTAAAAAATGTGAATGTAAATGTATCATCTATCAAATCCAGCAGGGTAAATTATGACATGAATTTTCATTCAAAGTTCTTCAGCATTTTACACAAATACTTGTAGTCATTTCAGATTGGTCGTACAGTTCTGAATTACAAGAATTCATTTCATGTTTGCAGTTTTATTACTATTGCAACTTCAGGTCCATCTGCACGTGAGCACGGAAAAGCAGGAAGCCGGCCACTTCAGCCAGTCGCCCCCAAAGGCCTTTTGCTGAGGTTATATTCAAGAATTCTCTATGTTGTGAGTGTGGTGCGTGGGGTGAGTGTTCTGATGTCTGGGGTGCTGTACTGTATTTTTTTTTTTTTATGTGTCCGTCTCTGGGAACTGGCTTCATAGCCTGTTCCCATGGCCCAGTAGTCTCCCTCCATACCTTACACCTCCATCAACACTTCGACACTAATACCCACCGTACGTATTGAATACATGATAGGACTGTCTCATAAATGATTAGTAAACTGGTACTGGCTGGGGTATTTTTACGACATCTCTGAAGGTCTTCTGGTAGATTAGTAAATTCTGTATTATGAAATACATGCCCTTAAACTGTCCCCTGCCCCAGCTGGGATGCGAATCTGGGTCCATTAGGACTGCAGGACACCTATCTATCGATTCAGGCACCGCTTCCCCATAAAGTAAAAATGTGGCTGTAGTGGACTGTTTCTATTCTGTAGATTGTTTTGGCAGGCAGGGAGCAATGGTGGCCACATTATCGTCTGGCTAGGATAGTGGTATCCCACAAGGGAGGGCAGTTTTTGAGTGGTGTATGTCTGGTGGTGGTTAATGAAGAATGGCATATGGTTGAAAAATTCTGGATGAAGAAAATACGGGGTTGATTAAAGTTATTTTTCATTCACCATTCACCAACCTGTCACAATGACATGACATGGCTGAAGATTTTGGACGGCTCTGGTGATTATGTGTTTATGCATGTGACTGTGAGGTATAGTGTTGGGTGGAGGAGGGAAGATAGTGCTCTTATATACTGTGTAATTTGGTTTTTGCTTTTCTGTGGAGGGGGTGAGGTAGCATCAAGTTACCTGAGTAAGATGGATCTTTAGCTAAAACGATGGACGATGTCTCTTTCACATTCGTATGAATTATGGTCAAAATGAATTCTGCGGTTACTATTAAGGCATTATTGTGTTATTAAAACTTATTGACGTTTCTGTTCGTTAAGGTTAAGGCTTAGGTTAAGCTGACATTATGCACTGTTGTCCTGATGAATTGTTTAAAGGTGGTTTTCAGGAATTCTTTCTGTAGTTCACAGGTAGTGCCTTTGTGTGTCTTCAGAGGATCAAGTTTACGAAATCCCTTTACACTGATGTTATGTGATTGGCAAGAAAATGTTGTGTGCTTCTGTCCAAAGTTTGTCCTAGAATTTTCGGTGTCTCTCCAGAGGGAATGGTTTATAAAAGAGGAAAACTTATAGTGTTTGAGATTCATGTCTTTCTAAAGTGAATATGGTAATAATTGATTTGACTGCTGAAGCAGTCATTCTGATTAGCTTAAACTCCAATTTTCTTCTGAGTATATGCATAGTTACAGCTGGGCTGCTGCTTATTGAGTTTTGTGATGTTGTGAAGCTTTTTTTTTTTTTTAATGCACGGAAGAAGGAACCAAAGGCCATGGGCCCGCAAACCGTTTCTTCCAAGAATAAACAAAAACAACACAAAAGAGAGCCAATTCAAGATCCGTTCATTTTGAGATGCCTGGACACACTGCGTTTGAAAGACTGGAGATCATAGGAAGCAGGAAATACAGACAGAGGGAGACAGTTCCAGAGGTGACCAGTTGCATAAATGAAGGACTGGGGGTAACGGTTAACTCTTGCATTAGAGAGTTGGACAGAAAAGGGATGAGAGGTTGTTGCTAGACGGGTACTACGTGCCCGTCGTAGAGGTGGAGGAATGCAAGCAGACAGTTCAGAGGAAGCTACTGTCAGGTTGTCGATATTCTGCTTGTGCCTGGCTAGCTCACTCAGTACAGCATGAGAGCCTTAATCTCAGAGTGTTTGGTATTATGCCTGCCAGGCCAGTAACTGTTCTACTACTGGTAACATGTTATTCATTACTACCTGTTTCATGATTGGATCGTCGATGACTAAACCAGCAACTCTGCTGGTCTATATCAGTGAGAAGGGTGGTTAAACACTCCACGGGACGAAAAAACAAGACCTGTCAAAAGGCAGATGAGCTACTTAAGCCAACAGCCATCTAGGGTGGACGGGTCAGTTAGCCTTTGTTGGCAGTCCATCTAGAAGTAAAGTTTTCAGGCAGACCTGGATACCCCTAATCAGGGACCACACGCCATTGTTCATAAGCTAGTGGCCAGCCCTCCCCCTGCTTGGGGGGTTTGGGTGGGGGTTTGCATCCCTTCCCTGTAGAAACTTGTATGTTGTGTGCATTTATCCGCTGAGTCCCGACCGGTTTATTACCAAGCCTAACCCCATATCCCGACCGATTTTCGACTTTTTGTTTTTTGGCTGAAACCTTCGCTTTTGGTGAGAAACATCGAAAAATCATAGTGAAATCGCGATCCTGAGGTAAAAAAATGTTGATACAGGTGTCACTCAACCTTACGTTGACAAATTCAAGCCACTTTAAATTACGTATTTATTTCATTTATTTGGTACGAATTTATGTTTAGTAAAAGTCTATAATGGTTTTCACGCAATAATATAGGCATTTATAAGCATTGTTCCTTTACCCAAAATCCCAGTATATGGCACCTTCCTTTACGACATTACCACCTCATCACCTCTGTTTGTTTCTACCTCTACCTTCTTTGTTTCTTTGTCCTCCACCTCAGGAATCACTTTCACCGTGAATTTCGTCATTAGAGAGACCGTGGGGCAACATACCTTTACTGGCTAGGTTGCTGCTAACAGGTGAATTGTCCAGTGTGGGGGGGAGGGGGGGAAGGGGGGTTAGGAGGGGTCAGGCAGTGTCCCCGCTTGACAACAGGTAGAGGAAGGTCTCCCACATATGCCTACCAAAAATCACCAGCGAATGTTGATAAATGTACACACAATGGGCCTTGCAATTGCGTGACGTGCGGTGTACATCGTTGGGTCTGTCCACAGAAAAAAGTAGCGACGTACATCGTACGTCGATGGGACTCGGCGGGTTAAGGAAGAGAGATCAAGGTAAGCATATGTTATCTGACTCTGACCATTTTCCTGTGGGGGTCCCCCCCCCCTGGGGACCGGCTTGATGGGGCTTTGGAGACCCTGTTATGCTGGTACCAATTACGATGGTTGAGTAATGCCTACACAATCCCAGCCATCGAATGTTGGGGTGGGGGACCCACTATCCCCAATCCTGCCTTTAACTCGCATCACATTGGTGCAAAGACACAAGAACTCGAAGAACCGCGTGTGAGTTTAACCTTTGGAAGGCACTCCGAGTGGGGCCTTCAAACATTCTAAACATTTCAAAGGATGATAGACTGCCATTGCTGTCATGAGGGTTGGAGCAATGGGGAATTGGCATTGTTGCACTGTCTGAAGCGAGGTGGCCCAGACACTGTGAGATGGCCATACACACTACTGGTCTGACTGTGATGATGGTGCCCACCTTGTAGGTGTTGCTGTGCCACTTGCTGCTCACTTTATCCCTTGTGTTGACAGGGTTACTCTAGTTAATAACCATATAATGCTGGTGAGCTTAACACACTTCTTGGGATACATTTGTCTTGTCATGCACAAACCAACTGGGATGAGTGACATTAAAGAAAAAGAACTGTTCTACACTGGATTTGGTACTCCAATAATGGAAGAGTTGCATAGGAGACTGACCATATTCTTTTTAGTACTTGCTGGAGGATTCTTCAAAAGCGAAGTGTTTCCAAGAGTGTAGCGTTCTTTGCTGCTGATGACTGACTTATTGCTATTCTGAGGCAACAAATCAATACTGAGATGCTCAATATGGACCAATAATAGTACCATCTTGAGAACATCGTGGATGAGGGGTGTGCTTATGAGTATGGTGTGACAGTCCCGAATCAGTTTGTAGTACTAAGTGCTCTTGAGGACCCTGATGAACAATGGGATACCTTTACGTGTGCTACCCTTGCAGTAGCTGATGAGTGTGCTGAAGGGTGCCCGATATCAAGGAGGGGTTTTGTATCGCAACGAACTTCAACCTATTTACTGAACCTTGAAGAAGCTCCACTGCAGACATCCCTCACGGGCTAACTCTGTTCGGACAGCAGATGGAAGGCTTAAACCTAGTGTCAGGGTGAGTGAATGTAAGGATGAGTGAATGTAAGGTTGGTTGAGCTGAGTAGAGGCGTATCCAGATAATCAAAAACTGAAAACTGACGAATCGCTCTTTCACCAATACAGAAAGGGAACAAAACCTCAGAAAACAACCATATTGTGCTTCATTTGTTTTGCTCTTCTAAACATCGGACCATTGGCATTTTGAAATGCATATGGTTCAGTTCGTGTATTTATCCACATTGCAAAATGAAATATGTTATTTATCCTTATACATGGGATCAGCAGGCAAGGATTCCCTTTACATCATCATCATCACCCTTAATCCTATGAAAAAATCCCGACCGTCAGCCCCATATTTACACAGAAATTTAATCCCCTTGTGCCTCCACTGCTGTACTGAGAGAGAGAGAGAGAGAGAGAGAGAGAGAGAGAGAGAGAGAGAGAGAGAGAGAGAGAGAGAGACTACGGTAACCCTTATGACAGCCATCTACGGTAACCCTTATGACAGCCATACAGAGGCCACAATTGAGCTTCTCTAAACATTGTCTCAGCAAGTGGTGCTTGGGTGAGACGCAAAGTTCACGTGTACTTCCTCTTTTACCGAATTTTCTTTTATTGTTTTCATTTACAACTTTTGGATGTGATTGAAGACGAATAAGAGAGAGAGATAGACGTAAAGAGGAGAGGAATGAAGAATGGAAAAAAGAAGAAAAGGAAAAGTGGGAAAAAAGTAACAGACGGGGAGAGAGGAAAGATTAAGTCGTGGTCTGTCAGTGTAAGGTTTTATAATAGACAAATATATCCTTGCGTACACAGGACTGGTTAGCAGGGTACCCTGTGTTTATTAAACAACGTATTGAACTACATAAATTGTTCATTGCGCAAACACATAAATATAGTGTTCTGAGAGTAAATAAATCCCTTAGACTAATTTCTCTTGGTACACTCATTACAAATTTGTGTTTTGGGTGGGACTGGAACACACCTTCACTATGTTTAAAGAATCTTATGGAGAATATCGTATCGAAATCCAATAAAACTGATATCCGGCTACTGATGTAGGTACGCATTCAACTGGATATCGGGGTAAACCTGTACGTACTTCGAGCAACTGTATGTGGCTGAACTTCCCAGCAGACAGCTTCTGTCAGTTGGTATACAACAGCTGAGTGTTCTCCCATAAAATGATGATACCGTGCATTCTGTAGAGAAAGTCAAGATGCCAATGGATTGGATAAAAGTGATAGAACAGCTAGTCTTCGTGGCACCCAGCAGAACTGATCAAAGCTAGAGTGAAGCCATGTTTAGTGCATTATAAGCAGTCATAGAAACCATTTGGCTGATTGGTATCATTCCTCCTGGCTGGGCAAGGGGATTTAGTCACCCCTATCTGGAATAGGATAAAAGACCAGCATGACTGTAGTAACTACCATGGTGCTACAGTGCTCAGTGTGCCATGCAAGATCTTGCCCAGAGCCTCCTGCTGTGTATTCGGAACCATTTCCTAAAGAGGCATGAGCAATCTGGATTTACGTGCAAGAATCCTACAGTCGACCGATTCTTAGCTTTTTGAGTTCTCATGGGATGCCACCTTGAGCACTAACATGGTCTGCTTGCAGTTTATGTGAATCTCCAGCGTTTGAATCAATATATCGAGAGGGTTACATTGGAAACTCCTATGACTCTGTGGGATCCCCTCAGGGTTAGTCACTCTGAATGCTGGTATGCAATCAAACACTGACAACGCTGTCAAGTGTGGAGAAGGGATTTCAACTTTTAAGTACAGGAGTACAACAGGGATGTGATCCTGCCCCCACGCTTTTCAACATGTGCATGGATCGGGTACTTGGCCAGGGTGCGAGTTACTGTTGAGTATCAAATTTCAGTTTGCGTGTTGCTCACCTTGTGTTTGCTGGTGATGCAGTTATCCAAGCAGAGTCACTAGAAATACTACTGATTATTCTCGAAGAATTTCACGAGAATGCAAAGGTCTCTTGGGCTTAGATCAGGGTTCAGTCATCTGTTGGCATGTTGGATGAAGCAGTTCAGTCTGCCCAAGCATGTGGGGAGAATGTGGATGCCACTGGAAGGATTCATTTATCATGGTGGTGTGGTAAATAATAACAATAGGTCAGATGATGAGATTTCTTGTCACACTGGTCTGGCATACTGGGTTATGAATTCACTCAAGTATTAGGTGTTGCTATCATTTGTGTAGAAGGACGAAAATTTGCCTTTCAAGACACTCGGGTCCTCTGCTTTACAGCTGTGAGACATGACTACTTAATAGTGACATGAGCAGCAGATTGATTTCTTTGACACTAAGTGCCTTCACAGGATCATGGAATATCATTGGTAAGCCAGATATGTGATGAATGGCTGCTTCGTACGACTGAGTCAGGCCTATGAGTCACAAATGAGTACATGGCCCGTTTTCCTGAGGCTGACCCTGAATGCAAGGTGAACTCTGAGAGTGTTAACCCAGGGCGAGGGAAACCAATGGAAAGGTCACGGAACTCTTGGCTGGAGCAGGTTCATCATTCATGTCGACAGATACCTAGAGGGCAAAAAGTTTCTACCTGAGGGTTGCATAAAGGGCCTCATGTGTGGAGTCAGACAGTGAGTGACGCTGTGCACCCCGTGGCGTTTGCCCCCATAGTATTCTGAGTTTAGAACTTTGGTTTTGGTTGAACACTTGGACTTCTCTGCCCGAGTGGAAGTTGGCCAGCCAGGTTTTATCATTTTCCTCCATGGTTGTGTGTAAGGCTTAACATATTAGGATCTGTCTGCTACTGTGAGAAAAGATTTCTTTATACCTCGTTCTTCTAGTTTCGCCCTCTATGGATGTTATTTCTTGTTGAAGTCTTTAGGATGAGTTGATTTAACTTGAGGAGAAGGGTGGGGATTGAATGTTTAGATAATTTAATGTGTAAAACAATGGAACTGACTAATAGAATGTTCATTTTGAATGAATAATTTTGTGCTTTTAGAAATAATTAGAGATGTGGAAAAACATGACATGGAAATTGGAGAGCAAAAACAAGGATGAAACATGGACTGTTGAATGAAGTATGAAGAAACAAATGGCACGTCTTGCATCTCCTTCACATCTGGTCATTCAGTCCAATGGTGCCAACTCCTCAAATGTCCCATGAGTGATCATTGGTTTTGTTAGAGGTGGCTTTGGAAACTTCGTAATGTCTCTTCCTTAGTCACGTTTCGTACACATTACAATTAAATATCCTTATGTGTTAGTGATGCAAACTGCCAATATTACAGTGATGAAAATAACATGCAAAGGACATGCTAACTTGTAATATGTAAACGGATTTGTTAAGTAGTAAGTAAGGGGTGCAACGAAGCCAATTACGACGACTAAAATTGATCAACTTAAAGCCACAACATTGGAGGATTACGAATGTGTGAATGGAGCTTAGAAATTTTAAAGCATGGAATGACCCGGTTTGGATGCACTGCTAGTTTCAATGGACAATCTGCTGAAATATCTACACATCCGTACTCCAAGGATATCTGAAGTATGAGTACAATTGTCTTTCTGCATTAGGCTCTATGGCTGCTTGTCGTTTTGCATCTCAGTTCGTCGGCTGTGCCATTTGTCACCAGAAAAAGGAAATACGCGAACAAAATCAGCTAAAGCTGTCTATGATCTTTCCTGTTTTCGTTGCAATATGCACTGTCATCGTCCTCTGAGCTGGCCATTGTTTCAGCCATGACTATCCAGACTTCCCCCGCCCTCTCTCTCTTTATATATGTGACTATGTTCTTATAGTGATGAAGGCCATATTATTTTTTGTGTATATTAGCTACAGAATTTGTAAGATACTTAACCACTATTCCCGGGGTAGGCGGTGGCTGAGACCTTGGAGAGGCGGTCTGTTGCCTCAGTGGACGCAGGTTGGAATGAGAGAGTTCAGGTGCCAGATCTGACATACGGATGGGAGATGATGCGGCATGAACATGAAATGTCAAGGGTAAAAGGAATGATGGCTGGACTTTGAAGCATGTGTTTTGAAAGTACAGAATGGATAGGATAAGGATTAATATGATTCACGAAAGATGCTGAATAAGGAAGTCTGTGGACACCGGCGTTGAAGAAACGGTCCTTCGATGGTATGGATATGTGGAGTTAATGAGTATAGTGAAAAGAGTATATCTGATCAAGTTTGAAGGTGGGTGGGGGTTAGGAAGTCCAAGAAAGAAGGTGGGTAGATTTTATGTAAATAAGTGTGTCGGAAAGAGAGGTACAGGAGCTAACAGAGCGGGGGTACTCACTAGAAATCGAGCTGCCTGGATGAATTTTGTGCAGAGGAGTGTATGACCAGGGTTTGGCATCCACTTCTAACTTGATTGTAGTTGGATTGACTCCAACATTATTTTTCTTTTTTTTAATGTCAGGTGGAGCCAGGGTAGTGAATGAACGGGGGTGTGGTTCATTTACTTTGGCAAATTTAAATTAGTATCGTCATTCTATGATCTTTTTTTTTTGCAGGCGTGTGTGTGTGTGTATGTGTGTGTGTTTGTGTGTGTATGTGTGTGTGTGTGTATGTGTGTGTGTGTGTGTATGTGT
>JAGKTI010004458.1:37272-50459 GCA_018397915.1 Birgus latro
AAAACATTTAGCACGGATGAAATTATTTTTAGCAGAGCGAAGAACAGACTTTGCACGATTCCGGGCAGAAATATATAAAAGATGTGATTAAGGGGTGGGTTGGCTTCGGTACCTCTTATATTCCCTCTTCTTGTTGCGAACAGCATTAGAACAAGCGTGATTAAACCAAGGCTTTCTTGCATTAGTCAAAGGATATGAATGCATTTGAACTTTCCACCCACCGGGAAATAATAAGAAGAATAATTGCTGGAGGCTTCATGGCCAGACTATGAATATCAAACAAATGCAGCAGAGAAGCTCTCTAATAGTAACTAGGAATAAGAATTACGAGTAAGAAGAGCAAAACATTTTGAGCTGTATTGTAAATGGATCCTTCTCTATTAACATCCAAATTAAACTATCAATTGTGTGAACCAGCACTGGGAGGCAGATTACATTAAGTGGAAGAAACAGGCATGTGGCAGCTGTACAAATTCTCTCTCTTTTTGGGGGGATGAGGGGTATAACATCAAAGTCTGGGTAGGATTCTTGTTGCTGTTGTTGTGGCTCCAGACACAAGTGAATATGAACCCGGTGGACGGCATGCTGAAGTTCCCCTTCTGCAGTCCACCATTCTCCTTTTGTGGGATACCAGTACTGAGGCAGCAGATGGACATTTCTATAAATGAGCAGCCTGATTATATTGGTGAAACTGTAAGTGCAATATTCACTGAGTTAAAATAAGTAAGCAACATGAATAGCTAGCTAGTGTCATGCAATTTCACGTCTACTTGTCCAACCAAGTTGTTAATACCAACAATAAACACTGACGAAAATCCCAGTGTCCAATTAGACCGCTTACCCATCATGTGAGAGTGTCAGCACATATTATAGAAACAACAATTCATTCCAAACCGGTAGGGATAACGAATAAAAATCCGCCATGGCACAAGCCAAGTCTTCAGGTGCCACGGTAATAAATCTATCCCTCAGTTTTTGAATTATACAAATACTATGAAATCTACCAGCATCTACCATCACCGTATATCTCATAACGTTTATTCGGGCCAATAGTGTATATAACTGGGACGACGTTAAAGTAGAAACACAGTTATAGGTAATTGTTTATAAACACAAAGCCGTGAGTTTGAGGCAGGAAATATTCCCACATGCCCATCACGGGAGATACACTGATGTTGTCTCTGCAGTATATTTATGTTCGTATTATCAGTATTCTCTTCTTCAGTTTAGGAATAAATGACAGTATGGAATTTGTCATGGTTGCATTGCCTAATTTCTTTATGTCCTTTACATAGCAACAACACTCAACGTAATAAAAGAAAGGACATTGATACTAGTAAAGCAAACTTCACGAAGGTGGGAACACTCATGCATGTCGGCCTCATAAATTTAGCAAGATAAAGAGTTTAGAATATGTGCCATATAAACAACATATAGGAGAGCTTTGGACACTTTTTTTAAATTTCACCTCAGTTTGAGTATGTTTGGAACCATTTAGCAAAAATTATGTTCACTAGTAGTGATGAGAATAAGCTCATTACTCAACCAGCAGTTAAACCTCATTTCTCTTACAAGTAACTTACCTACTTTGGTACACACACACACACACACACACACACACACACACACACACACACACATACATCTAAAAGAAAAAAACTACTCACATCATCCCTCCGATAGCCCCATTGGCCATCCACAGGCAAAGCAATGTCGTAAGTGAAGTTCAGTTGTTGTGCAATGATATCGAGGAGAAATATGTCCACTGATGGTTTGGGTTTCACCACCAATGATCCTTCAACTTCCTGAAAATCGACGAAAGGCTTATATTGCTTTGCAACCCCTCTTAGTTTAGTACCATAGAAGTTAACCATCTGGTCTGGGAATATGTTATTCGTATTTTCCAGGCCTGTGTCTGTAGACCACTTGTTTACACTAAAAACTTGTGGGGAGCCTGAAGGGTGCAAGAGCTGGCGGATTAATACACGCCAATGTGTCTTGTTTTGAGACTCCTGGTGGGTGAGGGCTGCCACGTTCTCTTCCTTCTCCAGGCGTTGGTCCAAGAGGATATGTTCTGCGTCGATGGCGTTTTGGGAGTAGACTAGGAAGTAACGAGTGAGCTTCTTGTTGGAGGACGAGTCTGTGAGCAAAGGCAGGAAGCGGGAGTCTGGAGGTTCTGCTAAGAAGTATGTAACGCAGGAAAACGATGACACTCTTTCAACATTCTCGTTGATGTAGCTTAAGATTTCTCGTGTTCGGTTAACAGTCATTTCGTCGATTATTATATGTGTGTGAACTTCTGAATCTGTTGTGTCTGCATTCCACGTGAAGACACTGGAGTAAAGTGAAATTCTTTTACAAAGGTAAGCACTAACTGCAGGTCTATCACTTTTTGCTGCCTTCGAAGACTTCCTGATTCCTAGTACTTTATCATTTACCATCAGGACCCTTAGACAATTAGGGGTGTAATGTCTCGCTAACTGATCCATAAATAAGAAAACTTCACTTGATGTGTCGGCTTTAGATGTTCCTAGCCCACCAGTCTCATCTACAGATGAAGTTGATTGAGTTCCACTGGATAAAGTAACCATTAACACGAAGATGGAAATGACTGTATTCTTCCATAATGGACTGAATTTCATGGCGCATAGATGAGTCCTGGAAAAAAAAAAAAGAATATATGTATCATATGTATATATATACTATACTGAGTCAATTTTTCAAGTAATAGGAAATATATGTAATAGTAATAAATATGCGCAGCACTGATGCAATAGTTCATAATACATAAACTTTAAGGAAATCTATAAAACTTCTGCACAGCTAAAACTGTGGAAATTTAATGCTGTTACAAGTGTGTCATGTCTTTCCTGAACCGTATATGCTTTACACTGTGGATAGCATCAACATGGTGAGGAAATGCAGAATGTGAGGGCATTCAGGTACTTAGGTAATCTGTTAAGTAAGGAATGGAATTTAGAGGAGGAAGTATTTGAAAGGGTTCAACAGAGTAGACAAGTTACTTGTTCCCTGAAAGCAGTGATAAGCAATAGGGAGGTGAGGATGGAGGTATAAAAAAAAAAAAAAAGCGCGGCATGACAATATTGTGATACCAACTTTAACGCATGGAAGTGAAGCTTTAACCCCGTTGGATGGATACAAATCGAGAGTGGGTGAAGCGGAAATAAGTTATTTGAGTTACATGGAGAATCAGACAGGCAAATGAGGAACCGAAGGAGGGTTGTGGTGTTGATGAGGATGTGACTGAAAGAGTTAGAAAAATACTTTGAGATAGTTTGGCCATATGAAGAGGATGGAGAAAAGGAGACAGAATAAAAGAGTGTATATGAGTAAGGTGAAGAGGGAGAGGAGGAAGGCGAGGCCATGGATGGGAAGGAGGGATGGTGTAGAGAGAGAGATATGAGGGAGGGGAGTATGAGCTATAGGAAAGGTAGCCAAACGGTAGATGATCGAGGGACGTGAAAGCGATTTATTTGTGGCCACCCTTTAAGGGATTAAGGCGTCTGGCAATAGATAGATTACCATTTTTTGTGATTTTCATTTAATGGACAGGACGTTTAGTCTGATGGAGCAGTTGTTGCTTCTGAATGATTGCAGTGGAAAAATACAGTATATGATAAAAAAAAAAAAAAAAAAATGGGTGTACGGGAATATTCCTCTGCTAAAATGATTTTTGTTAGAGTTACATGCTTACCCAACTCCAAGCATCAACCTTCCCCGAAGGTTAACCAAAATCCTTGGTTCGTTAAACTGAGTAATAGAGGAAAAGAACAATGAGTAGTGGATGGAGAAAAGGAAGCTGTACATACAATACCAATTATTAGTAAAGAGATGGGGAATATTAAGTACAAATAAAAAATCAGCACCCAACTCATAGAATTGATGCATCATTGAAATATTTGAGCAACGAATGAAAACATAAGCATAAATCTAATGGATAATATTGCTGAACCAGAATCTTAGCACTCAAGCTCCTATGACTCAGCCAAACAAAACCATTCGGCATCAGATGAAATACATTAGTAAACGTGTCCCAGTCATAAGTTACTATTACCAGTACTGGAGTAACGAATAACTAATCGAAATTGATTATTGTGAATAGTGCATCACCCGAGTATAATAGTAACGAACAGGAATATGATAGCTGAAAAAGAAGGTGTTGCTAAACAGGAAATATTAATAAACTAGAAAGCTCTCAGGGAGTGCCTACCCCCGCCAACGCCAATATGCTTTGTGATTTATTGCTGGCGTTCCTCTTTCCTATCAGCTGAATGCATTGAGGGTCTCACATAATAAGTAAAGTCCAGGGTCTTAGTATACCCTGTTACACATTATCGCAGAGCGCATACCTCCGCCAACCCTAGTAACATATGATTAATTTGTATTCTTGCATCTTGATCCAGATCCACCTCAGAATCTAATCAGGTCCTCAATGACCCACTGCCCATCGACCCACCAGATGTCACTGAAATTCAATAGCAAGTTTTTGGGATATTTTCTATATTAACAACCAGACACAGATGGAAACAAAATCTCTGTCTACTTTCGTTGACGGAGGTAACAGAGTGAAAGAGACTGGACATCGGAACAGTAGCTTAACAAACGACAAAACGACAGTGAACATGAAGGAGAATATAGCAGTACTGGAAAATCAGAGTATTATGTGAGGAAAGGAGAGTGGACAAAATATAGAATACTAACACTGTCGGTGGAAACAAAGAGTGTTACTGAATCAAGCTAACAGCATTTTTATCCCACCCCGTGGTCACCGTAGTACTTAATTATTTTGGTAACGGATGCGAGATTTCGTGTCGAACTGTTAGTTTTCACCTGACGAAACTGTGGTGCTTACATGACTTAAGTCCAAATTATGTCCTCGCAGTGAAGGGTTTAACGCAACTGCGTTAAATCCTGTAGTATTATTGGTCATTTCTGAAGGTATAGCATTTAATGGAAGTAAGATACCAGACTCGAGGTTTAAAACCCTTGATTCCGAGGAGGCCGTAGCTATCCGATTCTTGTTGGAGTCAGACGATTTTTTTTTTAATAACTCATCCTGATATGAAAAGGTTAACGAAGGCCAAATTTAACACCCCCCCCCCTCCCTTCCCAACACACGCACAGTCCATAAAAATTTCTCCTCAGTTGATTATAATTGTCTGGGGATTACACAGTACTTATTAAACTGTACACAGTCATGCTGAACAGTTAGGCTTCTTGGGACATGAGTGGTGGGTAAAAAAATAAATAAATAAATAAAGTGTGATCCTTGGGCATGCTGTTGATAGTTCTCCAGTTCTCCCTGTATCGCAATTTTTTCTTAATTTATGCACCTGACTCACTCAGTTCATCCCTAAGCAGGAATAAGAGGTCGGGATGGTGATGCAGTTCTTCTGATAGCCTCGTTGTTAGCACGGGTTATATCAGAATAATTTTTTTACTTCATTACCGCACAAGTGTACAGTTAAAACAACTGGAATTCAAACAGCTTTATTGGATGACAACTTTCCTTTGTTGCGGACAGTTCACCAAAACAGCATACTCATGTACATCGTCTATTTCTTGTCTCCAAATAGCAACTATCATATATTAAACCCCTGCAGCTTGTGGACATTATTTTCACTTCACTCTTACTACTACTAAATTACTGTATTCAGCTTAGGAGAGTGAATGAATTAAAGTTAGCAATATCTAACCTCTCCAACTAAAAGAAGCCTTTCCTGAGCTGAGTAAAATCTTTCGTTGGAATAAAGTAGAAATATCTCTATTGTGTTGACGTGGTCAACTTAAAGTACGATAATCATGATTGTCGGAATAATGGCCTCCTTTTATAATAATTAGCCGTGCAATCAGGGAATGTAAAAAAGGGCAGGCACTATGAAGCTTAAAAGAGTAGTGGAAGAAGAAGACTGTATAGGATAGACATTCGTAATACTGACTTAGCTGCCACCACAATACAACGGAATTCACCAGCTGAGAGGCACTGGGACGCAATATATCGCTCTGAATTAATCAGTGGATGGGTCAGCCAACATCAACAGTTATTCATCACTACAACTCATCATCCATAAAGAATTCTCGACGATCATGAAGTTCATATATTTGCCTGAGAAATAAGTGGGAAATTGACATATGTAGGCAGATTATTTTTTTTTCACTGACAGTCTTCGATGTAAAGCATCATCATGAACTTTTCTTAGCCCATTAACCTTACGTGGTAATTCCTTGAAATATGGCTGACGATCGTTTTATCCTCGTCATTAGAAAAGCTATTTTCTAAGTTGAGTAAAACTGAATTGGAAGTGAAAGCCCAAACTCAAAGACGTCATCATCATGAAGGGGATTATTTGAAGTCTTCATCAAACTGGGGAGAGACTTTATGATAGTTAGGGACGAGATCCAATCTTTATTAACAATTTCATCAATATTGTAGATTTTTTCCCTGATCTGAATTTATCATTGTACTGGTAAGAGACATGACAATGATAATAATTTTAAAAAACGTCATCATAGCGGATAATCCAAGATCTCAAAACAGAATCCTCTGGGTTCCTAAACCTTACGTACTTGTTGCCGGCAATATTTCATGGTTGACGTTCTCAGCACCATAAACGTTAACAGGAATCGTATCATGACATATGCTAACTGGTCTCCCAGAGAACTGTAAACGACGGTCGAAGGTTGCTGTGTCGGCATTGGCTACCTTGCTGCTCACCGCAACGTCAGATATTTCCTTTATTAATACATATACTAATGATCTCACTCCTAAACTGAACAGTATCGCCGAAAGATGAAAAGAATTGATTACAAAAGACATTATATTAATGAGAATGTTAAGTCTCATGGAAGTGATTTTTTTTTCAGGTTTATGTACTGGTCACAGGAAAAATTTTATGGTTGGCATTCTCAGTACCATAATGGGTAATGGGGACTGTATTGTGACATAATTGGTATCCCCGTGAACTGTAAACAGCGGGTGAGGGTTGCTGTATGGGCAGTGGCTGTACGACAGTGGTGGTTACGGGTGCTTCGCCTGTCCAGGGCCCAGTCAGTCGGGGACGTCTGTCATTTTGAGGCCTTTGGGACACTTTGCCCTCATTTTGCCAGCGACGGATCCAGCGGTACACGGTGGACAGGCTGGCGCCGGTCTCAAAAGCGATGTCCATCGCTGACACGCCTCCAAGCCATAGCCATACTATCCTCGAGCGATTACTGGTTGTCACAGGCCTCACTTTCATCACTCGTCCCTCCATTCTGTCAGGCAAAATGGTCACCGGCTGTTAATATTCAACGCATCGTAGTCTTTACTGTTTCTTTAAAATTTAAATACCACTCAGGGGCGAATCCATTGCTATGGAAAGGGTGTATGATTCCTAGCGGAATTACCACAAATTGGATTTTATGCATACTCATTACTGAATTTCCTCAGGGCTCTGTCCTATCATCATCTCTCTTCCTTCTATTCGTCAATGATTTTCTAAGCTGTACATCTAACCCTATCCACTCATACGCCGATGAGTCCATCCTCCACATTTCCATTCACTTCCTGCAGGGTCCATCTCAGCAGTTGCTTCAACAAACAGGGAATGATGCTGTTGCACACCTAATGTCTAACTTGGCTCATATTTCTGATTGTGATAAAAATAATTTCGTTGTTTTTAGTGCATCATAAACTCAGTTCTTACATCTATCAACCTGACAAAATCTTCCACAGGAATACCCTTTGATTTTTAACAAAATCCAGTTCAATCCTACATCATCTTTAAATATACGTGGGGTTTCATTCTCTAGGGCTTTATCTTGGATAGAACCACAGATAACATGAACACTGGATTGGACACTCTGATCCACTGATTTGCAGTAATGGCCCCAAAGCCTAAAAATGATAAATAAAAATAACGGCGTTGCACAAAAACAAATGTATCTAACACAATTATTTCAGTGAGAGCAATTGAACGTCATTGTACAATAAATGGTATGCCAACTCTTTTTCACACCTGTTAGCTTGCGCCGCTTATCGTCACTTTGTGGCCTTCACACTTCACCATTCTGAGGAGCATTCAAGCAAAAATAGACTCAATTTGAAAACACAATTGGGAAAATTATTATCAGGTAAGCTACATAGATTATTCCAGCAGTAGAATATCAACTGTTGGAGAATCTTTGTAAGTAATTTGATGAAAATGTTTGGTCCTGTTTTGTGCAACGTTTCTGCATCAACCCCCATGGCCCAGATTGGTGACTAGTCAGCAAGTCATTGATGTGGTGCACAATAGATACACATTAATTACAGAGATCGCTAAGAAATTACAAAAGACACAATTGACCCAAACCAGTTTTAAAGTTAGCTTTCATGAGGTCTCATAGCCAAAGCTGCCAGTGTCCAGCCTTACTCGAGGAAAACCAATAGTGTAGGTCCTGAGCATGGGTGATGTAATAACTTTCTTTGACTTTCTCCACATCTGGATATTTTTCAGTCATAAATTTCAGGAACAGGCTTCGCCGATTAGGGCAGTGGCGATGAAAGTGTAGGCAAACTATTAATATGTTCATGAACATATTGTGCCTTCAGTTTAGTAGTACTGTTGTTCACCACCAGCCTAACATGCTTCTCAACTAGTCCACAGATACTCAAGGAGGCTTTCTTACACACACGTGATTCAGTATTATTATACTTGATTGTATAAGTCACAGTATCACTGTCTGAGACTTTGCATGTGTACTGGTACAGTATTTTGTTACTGAGTGATTGCCGGTACAGTATGCCGTTTATTTTAGTCAGCAAGACCCAAGCAATTTTCTATCTCTGCCACAATTACAGGCCTTGTCAACTTCTCAAAGCATCCATCATTACATGCAGGCCATATTTTACGCTGTGAGACATTTTCCCCAGTGTCATGACTGACGAATGCCTTACAGAATTACATAATACCTACACTTTGTCGGCTTTCTCTTCTCATTCGGACATTCCTCGCTATTTTTCTTACGTTGGAAAGTTTATGGTGCCTCAACTCCTATATCCTCACCTTCCTCATGCAAAGACACATTGTTGCTGCCACTCATAATGCCTATAATTGTCGTTAAGTCAGTAAATAATAGTAAACACACTGGAAGATACACTCGCTACTGCAAACTTAGCCACCAAACTGAATGTAGATTGTAAGCATTATTTATAGTGCATGGATGGAACACTCTGATTGGTCTGCTGATCATAAAAGCGCGGTGATTGGCTCCCGGATTGAGAGCTGCTCACTCAGTGGGGGATGTAAGATGATGATGATGATGATTAGATTCGCCACACGGATGTGGCACGGGCTCAGGGTGGAGAGCCCGTAGTGGTGGAACTGCAGATGGAGAGCAGGTGAACTAGCCGCAGCTAGTGTTGACCATGATGTTTTAAGATAGCACGGACGACGTAGTCTAAGATGGCCACGTCGTCGGCATGACTCTCGCTCGTCACAAGCAGACACTCGGCGTGGCGGTCGTGAAACTGCTGACAGCGTACGTGGAGGCGGTAGGGGGAGTCCGTCACGTCAGAGAAGTTGGCCTGATGATAACGATCTTGCTGTTCAAAGATCTGATCCACTGAGAGAGACTCGAGATGGGCGCGAGTTTCCTCGCTCAGTGGAGGGAGTCGGGCCAAGCCTTCCTGACGGCGATCAGCAGTGGTGGAGGCAGGCGGTGGAGGTGGAGGAGCGGTGGAGGTGGAGGCAGGCGGTGGAGATGGTGGAGGAGACGTGGGATGGTCTGTCTCCATCTCAACTGGTGGTGGAGGTCCGCCTTTCTTCCCCTTCCTCTTTTTCTTCTTTCTCCTCGGCTCGCCATCAACAGCAGGTGGAGGAGTCGAGAGCGGGAGGTCCATTTCTTCCCTGTCAGTGGAGGGGACGGGAGAAGGAGCCCTTTCCTCGGCTACTGACGGCGAGCAGAGGGAATCAACAATAGGAGCTGGCTGGGCTGTCTCGGTGGGCGGTGCAGCAACGGTAGTGGCGGTGGCAGCAGATGCTCGATTTAGGGGAGCATCGAGCTGCAGCCTGATCCGCGGTGTTGGGCGGGTCTAGGAGGCTGCAGCTTTGGGGCGCGACGCTCCTGACGAGGGGCAGTATACGTATCGCGGGCAAAGCACTGCTGGATGACAATGCGCGGAAGCCCATTCTTCTCAAAAATCTGTGGGAGAAGAACAAGCATCGCCGCCTTGTCACCACCGCAAAATGCTCGAGCCGTCGCGATACACATAGTGACAATAGCGTCAATCTCCCCAGAGCATCGAGGGTCCCTAGGCTGACGATCCCAGGCCGAGGGGCGCCGCCGTGCAGGAACAGAGCCCTGCACAGCTGCACCTCGAGGCACGGTAACGTTAATAGCCTCAGGACCTTTCGGTGTCTGTAGGAGATTGATCACTACAGCCTCTCCCTCGCGCAACGGGCGTTTCCGGCCCCGTGAATTGGTAACTTCGATCTTCAGACGGTGCACAAATACATCGGCGTCGGTGTCCCGGCGCCGAATGAATCCGTACCCCATCCTCACGTTGTACCATTTCACGGTGCCAGAGGTGGTGTGGGCCCGAGGTGGCTGGAGACCTGCTGATGTAGTAGCCCCCCTCAACGGGTCGAAGGCTGTAGCAGGTGGTGAGGACGTCGCGGGAGGAGATGTTGCTTCCATCGCTGCTGCACCGGGAATGATAATCCGGATGTCAGAGGCAGCCAGTGGGAGGGAGCATACTGATCAGAAGAGAGCTGCGCTCAGTGGGATTTTCAACCATAATGGTTGATTCATCCTCAGATCACGTAGGGATGGGGGAAGACAATGCTATACTGCTCAGGGACCATTACTGCAGTGGCGGGAGCGCGCGACTGGGAAGTGTCCAATCCAGTGTTTATGTTATCTGGGATAGAACATATTTCCTGTCTTGCAAAATCAGCTTCCAAAAGATTGGATGTGTCAAGCAGACTCCGAGCCTTCTTTACTTCTGCATTGTTGATGACTTTAAACACGGATTTTATCCGCCCCAGTGTAGAGTACAACTCTCATGTGTGGGGAGGCTCCCCTCATACAGCTGTTCTCAACAAGGTGTAGTCAAAGGCCTTTCGTTTCATTAACTCTCCTCCTATTACAGGCTCCCATCAACCAATGTCACTTCGCCGCACTGTTGCATCTTCATCTCGTTTCTATCGCTACTTCAATGGTCATTGCTCTGCTGAACTGTTTGTCTGCATCCCTCCACCACTACAGTTGGCGTGTAGCACACGTCTAGGAACAAGCTCTCATCCCTTTTCTGTCCATCTCTCAACTGTAACAACTAACCGTTACTCCTAGTCCTTCATGTATGGAACAGGTCAACTTTGGAACTGTCTCCCTCTGTCTGTATTTCCTACTGCCTCTGATCAGTCTTTCAATTGCAGTGTGTCGATGCATCTCGAAATGAACGGCTGTATGTTACCTTCTTTTTGTTTTATATTGGAGGGTAGAAGCTGCAGGGTCCTGGCCTTTGGTTCCTTCTTCCTTGCATGAAAAAATAGTGTTGTTATTTTATTATAATTCATGCCTGCCACTCGCCTGTGTCCATTACTGCTTTGTTTCAGGGTAGACACGCGAGCTATAATTTCTGCCCACCCTCTTACCCGTTGTTCTGGAGAGGGACGTCTTAATGTGGTGGCAACGATAAGTTCCAGTTATACAAACATACTTCAATTCTTCCCCATCCCCCCAAAGGAGGAGAATGGACTGCGGAAAAAGGCAACTTAGGCCTACAGTTCACCGGGTAATCGTTCAGATGGAAGTGGGGTTGCAACTACAACTGCAATCACCTATCACTAGATGGAAGGAAGTCATAGTCAGGGTTTTGCACCAAAATAAATCCCGTTTGCTAAACAGCAAGTGCCAACATTTTCTGTTTCTCATGTAGTCTGGAAAAGTTTCGAACTACCACAGTAACTACGGGCGATAGGTCCCTGTTTTTAAACGAAATTCAGGTGAATATCATCTACTGGTTGTATTCTAAGCAAATTTAAAGATTTGGAAATTACTCTTTTCAACGATTATTTCTGAACAATACGCTCAGTATAGTTTTTTATATCGCTAAGGGAAACTGCGTCAGTATTTAAACTATATAAATTACATACATGAGAATGTTAAGGTGTAATATATTAAATGAATTACTAAGCAGAAGACACCAGGAAATTACCTGTGCTAACTTAAATACGGCCTTATTACTCACGAGTCTAAGCAAACATGTGCTGGAGTTAAGGAGCAGCGGCAGGGCAACGCGGTAAAAAAAAAAAAAAAAAAAAAAAAGTAGCCTTTTGCTTTCCGGCCTTGCACGTCGCATCACAGAGGAAGTCAGGAATATACGCATCCTTCAGGAACCAAACCTTGTGTCCAGTACCTCATACGGTTTGTACTTTGTATTAGAGTATGATTTTAAGCATTTGTGAGCTCTCATCGACGTGTGTGTGAAATTATCTACAGTTGTTTTGAACTGGCAAATTTTCTTCGTAATTACCTAAGTAGCGTGATGTTATGGCTTTTTGTTGGCCTGTATTTACTGGAGACAAGAATAAAACGAAAATTATGTCATTGGTTGAAAAGAGTGAGCGAAAACTGATAGTTCTTCAACCTCATTCTCAGTTTTGTTGATATTACTGTGTAATGTCCGTGTCCAGCCGCTATATTACATATCCACTGCTTATATTATAATGAAAATAACACCAAGTGAGGCACTAATAACTCTCTGTTCTGAATCCTCAAAATTATAATTTCATTTTAAGGTCCAGCGAATTCCCTACCAAATATAATAATTTTTCCATCAGATATATCCAATGAGCAGTTTATTGTCCTTCCATACAGTGAAAGAAAACCCGTAAAGTCTTTTTTTTTTTTCATTATCTCATGTGAACAAGTACTAGTTCTGTGCTCCCGAGGCAGAGACTACGGAAAACATGTATTATTATTATTTTTTTCTACATTAAAAATGATCAGTCTCTCATTAACTACAACAGAATTATAAAAACGTTGTCTGAAGGACCACCATGGTTTGCTGCTTATACGTTTTTCTCATTTTTTTCCTGTAATTTACCAAGTGCCATGTTCTGCCCTGTTAGGCACTACTGTTTTACAATTTTCATGTTTATTCTAAATATCTTTTGCAGTGGCAGATCAAGAATGGGAGT
>JAGKTI010004459.1:1508-18050 GCA_018397915.1 Birgus latro
TCTCTCTCTCTCTCTCTCTCTCTCTCTCTCTCTCTCTCTCTCTCTCTCTCAATTAAATAGAGCCTGCTGTAAAAGAAACAGTGTTCCTATAATTCTAAAATTGCTCTTTAGTAGGGGATGGATGGGGCTTTCACTGGTACAGGACAGTAGATAATACCTCTGAGTATAGTGCTGTATATGTGTTGTGTTTAGTCTGAGTTCCCTTAACACATTTCTGTATTCCCTGGCTCTCATTATTGCCTGCCTTTAGCAAGGCGAGGTGATAATAGTTTTTGTCATTGTGCGTATGTATCTGTGGCCAAAACATCTTGAAAAGTTGGGGATGAATTTTCATTAAACCTTTAGGAAATAGCAGCTGTGTCAGTGTTTGGAAACCATTATTTTTGGTGAGGATTTGATCAAACACAACTGAATGCCAGCCCCCATATATTTGTTAATATGAATTGGCCTTTTGTGAAATGCAGTGACTGAATTCCATCAAGTTTTGTGAATTTTCTTCAGGTTTGGTTTGTTGGTAGCCTGTATCTTAGCCAACAACATATTTTGGCAGGCGATTAGCATTTGACCCCTGAATGCTTTTCTTTCTTTAGATTTTGTAATTTAAGACGAGTACAATATGGTATACCGGTAGTACCTTAAAGTAACAGGTAAGATATTTGTATGAGTTTTGTCTTCCCAGTTTCTGTATCTTACCCACCCTTTTGAAATGTGTAATTGGAAATTTGGTAGGATGGTAGTGAAAATTTTTCATTTTTCATAAGCCATTTCATTTTCAATTATTAAGTGTTTGGTATCAGTACTGCCATTTTTATTGAAATGGATTTTTTTTGTCTTTCCTTGCAGATAATTCCAAACCCATATGTGATCCAAACCCTCTTCTTTCGTGCCAAGATGTCCTATCTGTACCAAGTTCAGGAGGTGAGTTTGAGATAAGTTGCCTTTTTTGTATCATTGTATGCCACCAAGTGAACAGTAAATAAAAGAAAAATGTTTCATTGCTACTTGTAGAGCTGTTACACTATATGGTACCAATTTCCTCCATTTTGTAGGATCATTTGTATGAAAAATATTGTAGAGCACATCCATAGTTTATGAAAACTGCCTGTATTCATCTTAAGGAGCCAACTGAGTTTTATATCCACCCAGCCAATCATGGTATGACTCATTGATGAATGTTTGTTCCCCTCCTTGTCTTCACATGATACACTGATTCTTGTTAGGCTAGAACAATTACCCAACTAACAGTGCTTGTATTTTCAAATGCCATATTTCGCAGCTTATAAGACGTTGCACTGTGTAAGACGCACCCTGTTTTTGGAAGAGCTGATCAAAGGAAAAAGTTTTGGACCTCTAACCATCACCTAGTACAGTTCAGCCATGTGTTGATATACAGTAGTTGCATTCACACAAATATGCACTTATCTTTCAGTATCTCCATTCAGTACTATTATTCATCAGTCAATACTTTCATTATTAATGATGAACTGAAATAATGAAAATCTGTATCACGGTCATTCATTCAAAAACTACAAAGTACTTTTGTCCATCCTTCTGCTTCTTTACTGAGTTTGAACAAGGAGGGTTTCTATATACGTATTCACTTCTCGGTATCTCTGTTCAGTACTATTCATGTCTACTATATAAAACTGAAAATCTGTGACACAGTCATATACATGAACACTAGCAGTTGCTTCAGTCCACCCATCTCCTCTGGCTGTTGACTTTGACTCTAAGCTGGGTTTGTCTTTGGGTCACTTGATAGCATATAAAGTATCACCTTGATTCATGCACAGGTAATACAAAATCACCAAAAAAATAAAGGCCCATAAAGAGTTACAAGCACTTGTTCATTCTAAAAATCCATGATTGCATTGAGGACTTTTCAGTTATATTTACCAGCAGACACCAGATGGCATCACTGTCAATATGTATTAGTGTGATTTTCCCAAAGAGAGTACAATGTATAGAATAACAAAAAATGAAGGCCAATAGAAAGTTACAAACACTGGTTCATCATAGAAGTCCATGCTTGCATTGAGGACTTTATAATTCACTAGCAGACACCAGGTGGCACCACTGTCAGTATGTAGCCACAAGAGCTGTGACTGTTCTTGAATTTATTCCCTAAATCTTCTGAGTGAATATTGAAGTGCATCATATTTTTCACAATTTATCAAATTATAGTTTTATTATTATTATTATTGCTATTATTATCCAGCATTGAGGTGTATCAAATGGGTCATAAATGCCAGCCAACCAGTGCTTTATTACTGCATTTCTGTACTGTATCATTATTTTATTGTATTTTATGCTTTATTTTAATCTTTTAATCATGGGAAAATTTTTATAATAGAGGAGACAGATGGTAACATAGTATCCAGCTCGATGCTGAATATTGAACCGATGGGGGTTACTTTGCAATATCTGATGTTCTACTTTATCCGGTGTAGGACTTGGCTGAGTTGCGCTGGATAATTGAGAGTTTACTGTAGCTATATTTTACCAATGATATGCAGTTCATAGGATGCAGTAAAAATTCAGTTACAGTAATCCCACATTTTTCCAAACATAATAGAGCCAAAGGCATGTCCAGGTAGTGGCAACATCCGGATAATGAACTCTATTCCCCTATCATACCCAGACCCTTCCTATACCTACCTCCAACCTATACCAAACCTATTTGTACTGTACCTGTGCTTAATTTGGCAGTGTGTTCCGGTCTTTCAGGCATATTTAGACATCAAAACACACAAAGGAATATTCAAAGTAATGCTGCACACCAAGAAAACCATGCAGAAAAACCACTGAAACCAAAAGAAACACCCTACCTAACCACTACTGTGTATACAGTACCCCTCCAAATTTTGGCAGTTTTTTCTGGTCATTCTGCCATATTTTGACATCAAAACATCTATCTGTCTATCTATTGCCAGACACCATAATCCCATAAGGGGTGGCCATTTGACTTTGAGTTATTTATTTTACGGGGAGGGGCACTAACCCTCCACCAACCCACTTGTTGACACGTAGGGAGCATGTATGGTTTGGTTATATGGTTACCACCCAGCATTGTAAATGGTTTCTTGGCTTACAGGAAACCATTTGGCTTGTCACTCAATGTAAAGCCACCTGTAAAGGAAAGAAAAGCAGTAAGAAGTGACAGGAAAGATGGGAGAAATAGGAAGAGAAGAGGGCAGGCACAGAAAAAGTATGATAAAGGATAAGGAAGAAGTAGGCAGCACTACATCAAGTGAGTAGATGATGGTTGCCACCACCTACCATTAACATCAAAACATACATAGTATTATCCAAAATAATGTGCTGGGAGGGGGTTGGTGGTAGCTAATACCCTCTTCAGGCACAAAATGATCCATAGGTATACATGGCGAGTGATGAGAAGAAAAGGACGGTGGAATTAATGAACAGAAGGCAATGATTGACTGTGTGTGTGGTTGAAAGGATGAGAAGATGTGTAATGGATGCAAGAGTATATAGAGGCTGGGAGAGTGGACTTTCTGACCACCACTTGGTTGTGGCCAGAATCAGAATCCAAACAAGATGGAGGAAGAGAAGAAGGGAAGGACAGGAGGAAGTATTTGTTACAAGGAGGGTAGAAAAGTTGCAAGAGGATGGAATAAAGGCTGAATATAAAAGAGAAGTGGAGGAGCGATTGGATAAATATAGATTGGAGCAGATGGGGGATGTGGAAAGTGTGTGCAAGGTATTCACAGAAGAAATCTGTGCAGCATGTGAGGTGGTGTGTTGGGTGAAGAGAAGACGAAAGGGGGTTCAGGGAACAGCATGGTGGACTGAAGAGGTGAGAGAGGCTGTGGCACAAAAGAAGAAGCATATAATGAGTGGATGAGGAACAGGGGCGACAAAGAAGCTGAGAGACGGATGAGAGAGCTATATGTAGTGAGGAGGAGAGAGGTGAAAAGATAAGTAAGAGAGAGTAAGAAGAGAGTGGATGAGGAATTTGGAAGGAATTTGAGTGCAAAGTGGAGGGAATGTAAGAAAATGTTCTGGAAGGAGGTAAAGAGAGCTAGACAGGGTGCCAGCGAAGTCAGTGGGGGTGTGAAAGATAAAAATGATAGATTACTAGTGGAGAAGGGAGAAAAAGTGAACAGGTGGAGAGAGCACTTTGATGAAATGTTGAACATAGAGAATGAAAGTGATGCATGCAAGTATAAGTGGCTGGGGAATGGCAGGGAGAAGGAGGGTTGTGAGAAGAGAGGAAGAAATCACCAGGATGGAAGTGGTGGAAGCAATGAAGAAAGTTAAAATGGGGAAAGCCCCAGGAATTGATGGAGTGTATGGTGAAATGCTGAAGCATAGGGGAGAGAGAATAATAGAATGGATGTGGAAGGTGTGCAAATTGGCTTGGGAGGAGGGTAGAGTCCCGGAGGATTGGAAGTCAGGTATAATTATTCCTCTGTACAAAGGAAAAGGGGAAAAAGCAGTGTGTGGTAATCATAGGGGCATTTGCCTTCTCAGTGTAATAGGAAAAGTATATGGTAGGATACTTATTGACAGAGTTAGGGAAATTACTGAGGAATTAGTTGGAGAAGAACAAGGAGGTTTTAGGAAGGGAAGAGGTTGTGTAGACCAGATATTCATTCTTAGATCCTTAGTGGAAAAGTTTCTAGAGAAGGGCAAGAAGTTGTATGCAGCCTTCATGGATCTGGAGAAAGCATATGACAGGGTGGATAGACAAGGTTTGTGGAAGGTATTAAGAATATATGGAGTGGATGGGAAGTTGTTGAAGGCAGTGAAGAGTATGTATGAGGGTGCTAAGGCTGCAGTGCATGTGGATGGCAAACTGAGTGAATCTTTCCATTTGAAGGTTGGATTGAAACAAGGATGTGTCATGTCTCCATGGTTGTTCAATCTGTATATGGATGGGGTTATAAAAGAGATACAAGGTCCGGCAGTGGATGTTGGAGCAGCCCTAGTGAGAGAGGGCAGTGTTTGGAAACTCCCTGCAGATGATACTGTGTTGTTGAACGAAGACAAAGGGGAGCTGCAAGGCTTGGTAGATGAGTTTGGGAGAGTGTGTAAGAAACGGAATCTAAAGGTGAATGTAGGGAAGAGTAAAGTGATGGTCTTCGAGAGAAGTGAAGCTAGTGAATGTACTGTGAGATTGGATGGGAAGGATATGGAGAATGTGAGTGAATTTAAGTACTTGGGCAGTGTGATGAGTAATTGTGGAAGTCTGGAGGGTGAAGTGCTCGAAAGGGTGCAGCAGGGAAGGAAGGTTTGCTGGTTCGTTGAAAGCAGTGATAAGAAACAGGGAGGTGAGCATGGAAGTGAAAAAGTTGTTACATGACAGTATTGTGATACCAACTCTGACATATGGAAGTGAAGCTTGGACCCTGTTGGAAGGACAGAAGTCAAGAGTGAGAGGAGTGGAAAGGAGTTATTTGAGAGGAGCATGTGGAGTCACATGGAGAGACAGACTAACAAATGAGGAAGTGAAGGAGCGTTGTGATGTGGTTGAGGATGTGATGGGAAGCGTTATGAGAGACACGTTAAGGTGGTTTGGGCATGTGGAGAGGATGGAGAGTGAAAGACTAATGAGGAGAGTGTATGTGAGTGAGGTGGAAGGGGCGAGCGGGAGTGGGAGGCCGAGGATGAGATGGAGGGATGGAGTGGAGAGGTATATGAGAGAGGGGGGTGTGAGTTGGGGGCGTGGTAGTGAAATGGCAGGGGACAGAGTGACATGGAGGCAATTTGTTTGTGGCCACCCTGTGCGGGATTAAGGCGTCTGGCAATAGATAGATAGATAGAATATCCAAGATAATTTTCAACACCAAGAAAACCATGGGGGAAAAAAAAAAATACCTTCACACCACTGTATGTACAGTACCCCTCCTAATTTTGGCATTGTTTTCAGGTCAGTCTGCCTTATTTATACATCAGAACACACACAGGAATATCCAGAATAATGTTAAACACCAAGAAAACCTTGGGGAAAAAAAAAATGAAACCCCCAAAACACTTGACCAATACACAACTGTATGTACAGTACCCCTCCTAATTTTGACACTGTTTTCAGGTCAGTCTGCCATATTTAGACATCCAAACATACATAAGAATATACAAAAGTAATGCTTAACACCAAGAAAACCGTGATAAAAAACACTGAAAACCACAACACATCTGGCCCATACACTATGTATAGTACCCCTACTGATTTTGGCAGTTTTTTGTTCTCTGCCATATTGAGATGTCAAAACACACACAGGATTATCCATATTAATGCTAAACATCATGAAAACATTGCATAACAAAAATCCACCCACAAAAAATGACCGCTTTGAAAATCTGTTGTCTGTGACGAGCGATTGCTCTCGGGTCTAAAAAAAAAATCCATGTCCAAATATGCCACCAGAAATTGGTTATATTGGTATAAATCTTATACCATAATCTTTGCTGGTGTTTTTATTAGGTTATCTTATAGTATAAACACATAAAACTGACAAGAGTTCAAAATTTCAGTAAGAATAAAGTGTTCAGGAGTAAAATTTACTTTCATATAAATTCCCACCACCCTAGTGCAAAATTTTCCTAGCACCTTCCAAGAGTTAAGCATATGTCTAGTTGCAGAATTTCATGGGCTTTCTCGTGGTCTCTGCAGAATTTCGTTATGACCAATAGTAGGCGAATAAATTGCAAAAAACTTTGGAAACTCATGAGTCTATCACCACAGAGGAGGGTAAGGAGTGAGGGGGGAGCCAGGAGGGTATGGAGGAGGGACGGGAGGGGGGGAAGAAATGAAGCTGTGATCAGGATTGTCCTCTTTTTTTTCAACAGGCGGACGGGCTCTTTTGCCGTACATTTACTCGTGGCTTGTGGTCTGTTAAATGCCAGGTGGCCATGCTGAAACAACTCGCTGTGACCGGTGGACTTTCAACCTTCGGTAGAGAGGTGTACAGCTGCTGTCGGCAAACATGTACCCGTGGCTTGTGGTCTGTGTTCGATGGAGGTGGTGGTTGGGAAAGACTTCGCCCCTCTGGCTGCGCGATATTGGACTCGGTCGGGAATGCGTACGGACGTTTTGACATCGCTTGTGTGTTACAGTTGTATTACAGGTGGCCCTCCACATCATGGAATCATCTCGCGGGTCTCACAAATTCACAGATTGCCTATCTGTGGAGCCAAAACGGAATTCAGTGGGTATGGTTGTAAGAAGTTGGGGTAAATATGTAGCTGATGACTTTCCCACACTTATGTTTGGGCAAGTCATCAGCTATTTGTGATATTTTATGCTGCTTTCAGGTCCCAGATGCAGTTTATTAGATACGGTATATGCACGCTTGCTTACAGGGAGTGATTTGGGGCTGTAGAGGCATTTACAGTAGGTCCCACCAAACATTTGCATAAAATCCACATTCACGGGGGTCTGTGTCCCTTAACGCCCATGAATGTGGAAGGCTGCCCGTATTCAGGTGCTGGAGGTTTGTTGGGAGTGATAGGACGAGTGCACGGCTTTGACAGTTCGGTACAGGGACAGACGGATATTTTATCTCTGGTTGTGGGTTACAGACTGCAACAGTCCCTCATTTATCGAGATAGAGCCAAACGCATGTCCAGGTAGTGGCAACATCTGGATGCCTACCATACCCAGA
This sequence comes from Birgus latro, assembly GCA_018397915.1. Classification (NCBI taxonomy): domain Eukaryota; kingdom Metazoa; phylum Arthropoda; class Malacostraca; order Decapoda; family Coenobitidae; genus Birgus; species Birgus latro. Next base: position 9,137 of record JAGKTI010004459.1, read on the forward strand.
CCCTACCTATATCCACCTACATTCTATACCTAACCTATTTGTATAATACCTAGGCTTATTTTGGGAGTGTGTTCTGGTCATTTAGAGATATTTAGACATCAAAACACACATAGGAATATCTGAAGTAATGCTAAACATGAAGAGCCATGCCTTGGAGTCCTGGGGGGGGGGGCATAAATGCCCCCACTATCTGCCCCTATCCTGGTGACAACTCAACGAGCTGCTTAGAACCACTGTCTGACACACTTCTTCTTCATTTCTGCAACATTCGCAGCCTTTCCTCTAACTTCGCTCTGTTGAGCGCCACCTCTCCTCCTTTAAACCTCATCTTCTCTTCAAAGCAAACTGAGACTCAGCTGTCTGAGGCAACTGATAACAAACCCTTTTCTGTATCCTCTTACTTTCTCTATACTCAGTTCAAAGCCGAAGGTGGCTGTTGCGTATATGTACATAATGACTTATCTTTGCTTTCGTGTTGCTGAACTTGATTCTTCTGAATTCCCTACTCTCTGGCTTCGGCTCTCCTGTCATTCTCTGACTAAATATATCTGCGCTGTTTTGCTTATCCCCTAATTCTACTGACTATCAAAAATTCTTTGACTACCGTTTCTTACTTCTGCAGTGGAACTTATTCTGTCCACCATTTATCCTTTCTCTGAAATCTCCATTCAAGATTTCAGTGAGCACCACCACCTTTGGCTCTCCTCTCCTTTCACTGATCCACCTGGTGAACAAGCCTTCATCATTTCCATCCTTAATGACCTAGAGCAGCTTGTACAGCACCCTACCCGTATCCCTGACCACTTGGAGAGAGCTCCAACATACTTAACTTCTTCCTTACAACTAATCCTTTTACTTACACTGTTAACCTTTCCTCTCCGTTGGGCTGATCACAACCTCATTACTCTAACCTGTCCTATCACTCTGGTACGGCTTGTGGACCCTCCAGAAAGACGTCGATAGTGGGACTTTGGAGCTGCGGATTTGGAGGCCCTCAGGCAGTACTTCTTTGATTTTCCCTGGAATGATTATTGCTTCCATGGCCTGGAGCCATCTGAGTGTTCCTTGCGCATTACGGAGGTTATTCTTACGGGCATGGAAGCATACATTCCTTTCTCATATCATTTGACTAATGCAAGAAAGCCTTGGTTTAACCCATAACGTCCTGACAGATTTCCGACCTCCGATACCCCCCAGTCCCGAGCTTTTCGGATTTTTTTTTTTTTTTTTTTTTTTTTTGGCTCAGACCTTCGCTTTTGGTGAGAAACATTGAAAATTCATAGAGAAATCACCTTCCTGAGGCTATAAATGGTGCTACAGGTGATGAGTAAGCCCTACATTTTCCTTCTTTCTCAGGGTACCTGGCTAAAGAAAACGAACTATGGAAAGGTTAACTAATTCAAGCCACTTTAAATTACGTATTTATTTATGTATTTGGTATGAATTTATGTGTAGTACAAGACTATATTGGTTTTCACACAATTATATAGGCAATAGAAGCATTGTTCAGTCACCAAACACATCCACATATGGCACCTTCCTTTATGACATTACCACCTCATCACTCCTGTTTGTTTCTTGCTCTAGCTTCTTTATTTCTTTGTCCTCCACCCCAGGAATCACTTTCATCGTGAATTTCGTCATTGGAGAGACCGTGGGGCAACATACCTTTACTTGCCAGGGTACTGCTAACAGGTGAATTGCCAAGTGTGGGGGGGAGGGGGGGTTAGGTGGGGCCAGGCAGTATCCCCGCTTGACAGCAGGTAGAGGAAGGTCTCCCACATATGCTTACCAAAAATCACCCACGGAACTTGAAAATTGTGCAAATTATGACCCTCGAAGTTGCGTGCCGTACCCGTACATCGATGGGTGTAGCTGTGACAAAACGTTTCGACATACCCATACGTCGATGGGATTCCTCGGGTTAATCACACTTGTTCTGATGCTGTCCACAACAAAGAGAGGGCCTATAAAAGGCACCAGAGCCAACCCACTCCTGAATCACATTGTTTTTTCTGTTTCTGCCCGGAATCGTTCTAAGTCTGTTTTGCACTGTGCTAAAAATAATTTCATCCGTACTAAATGCTCTCAACTCTCCCACTCGAATTCTTCCTGCTTCTTCTGGCACCTTGCCAAAAAGCTTTCTAACAACTTTACCTTATCATCCTTTTCTCCTCTTTTCAACTTTGATGGCTTTGTAGCTATTTCTTCTACTGATTAAGCAGATCTCTTCACTCAGACTTTCTCCTCCAAATCCACCTTGGACGATTCCAGTGCTGTTCCTCCATCACGTCCCCCTTCTGACTTCTTCATGGCTGACATTAAAATTTCTTCAGCTGATGTATTCTCAGCCATCATTGGCCTCAATACTAACAAGGCTATGGATCTGATGGAGTCCCTCCTGTCGTCCTCAAGAACTGTGCTTCTGTTCTTACACCCTGTCTAGGTAAACTCTTTCGGCTTTGTCTTGCAACTTTGGCGAAAGCTTTGCCATTGCGCTTGACATCCCAAAGGGTTTCAGTTGAGTCTGGCATCAATCTTAAATTTCCAAACTGCCCTCTTAAGGTTTGTATCCTTTTAGTGTATCTGTTCTTTCATCTCTAGCTTCCTTTCTGGTCATTCTATAGCCACTGTTGTAGACTGCCATTGTTCTTCTCCTAGATCTATCAACAGTGGCGTTCCTCAGGGCTCTGTCCTATCACCAACTCTCTTCCTTTTATTCATCAATGACCTTCTAAGCTGTACATCTAACCCTATCCACTCATACGCTGGTGATTACACCCTTCACCTTTCCATTCGGTTCCCGCAACATCCATCTCTGCAGTTACTTCAACATACAAGGGATGAGGCTATAGCACACCTAATGTCTGACTTGGCTTATATCTCTGACTGGGGTAAAAATAATCTTGTAGTTTTTAATCCATCAAAGATTCACTTCTTACAACCCTACAAAATCTTCCACAGGAGTGCCCACTAATGTTTAATAATGTCCAGCTCTTCCCTGCTTCATTGTTGAACATGCTTGGGGTTTCATTCACTCTGGATTTATCTTGGAAAGAACATATTACAACTCTTGTGAAATCTGCTTCCAAGAGATTAGGTGTGCTAAGCCGATTCCGAACTTTCTTTACCCCAGCACAGTTGTTGACTTTATACACGGGTTTTATTTGCCCCTGTTGAGAGTACAACTCTCATGTGTGGGGAGGCTCCCCTCATACAGCCCTTCTCAATAGGGTGGAGTCAAAGGCTTTTCATCTCATTAACTCTTGTCCTCTTACTGGCTCCCTTCAACCTCTGTCTCTTTGCCGCACTGTTGCATCTTTATCTCTTTTCTCTTGCTGCTTCAATGACCACTGTTTCTCAGAGCAGGCACGTAGTACCCGTCTAGCAACAACCTCTCATCCCTTTTCTGTCCAGCTCTTTAATGCAGGAGTTAACCGTTACTCCTAATTCTTCATTTATGCAACTGGTCAACTCTGGAACTGACTTCCTCTGCCTCTTTCCTACTTCCTATGATCTCCAGTCTTTCAAACGCAGTGTGTCCAGGCATCTCGAAATGAATGGATCTTGAATATGGCTCTCTTTTGTATATTGTTTTTATTCTATTCATGGAATGAACGGTTTGCCGCCCCATGGCCTTTGGTTCTTTCTTCCTTGCATTAAAAAAAAAAAATGTCCAACTCTCTAATGCAAAAGTTAACCATTACTCCCAGTCCTTCATTAATGCAACAGGTCAACTCTAACTGTCTCCCTCTGTCTGCTTTTCCTACTTGCTATGACCTCCAGTCTTTCAAACGTGTAGTGTCCAGGGATCTTGATATTAGCGGATCTTGAATTAGGCTCTCTTTTGTATTGTTTTTGTTTTTTCTATGGAAGGAACTGTATGCGGGCTCACAGTCTCTGGTTCCTTCTTCCTCGATTTAAAAAAAAAAAAAAAAAGCCTACTGGACATGCATAGCACCTATTTAAGATCCTATTCAGACAAATAAAGGACAGAAAGCTTGAAATAAATGAAAAGGAACCAGAGAATGAGTAATTAAAAGTGCGTATGGAAAATATTTAGCAGTGTACAGGGTACTTACAACACATCCGTGGCCGTTACGAAGATTAACCCGCCTGCTCTAAGGCTCTGGCAGTGGTGAAAATGCTCTTGAAGCATGTCCAGTAATCTAGTGTTGTGCTGCACTTAATCCTTTGCACTGCAAATTATAACTGTTAATCCCTTAACCGTAGGGTTGGCGGACGCGGTTCTTGCGCGTTCTGTGGGGGTTGTTCACTCTCTGACTGACTTTTTAAAAATATTCGCCAAAAATCGGTTATTAGTCCTAGAATATTATAATTACATATGCATATGGCACATACCTCCAGCTTTCTTCTGGGATGTTTCTTGAGCCTTCGTCAACTATGGTAGAACTTGTGGAGACTTCTGAAGTTGGGTAACGAAGTCTCCGGTTTACACTTCCCAACATCCTGCAATATGATTGCCACAGCCTGATATTATCACTAGAAATACTATTCTGTGATTTCCAAGTAGTTTGGAGTCCATACTCCAGGGGAAGAAAAAAAACACTGTGAAAGCAATGTAATTTGGAGTCCATACTCCGGGGGGGAAAAAAAAACACTGAAAGCAATGTAAATTATGAGTGCGTACGATCACTGGCGCTCATTCACTGTTGGTATTCTCTCATTTATTATTCATAAACACACTCACATTTTATAATCCTAGTACTTCATTACATTTATATATATCTACAGTATTTATCGATGTTTCCTTCAGTAATAGTAGTTTATTTTCACTCCAGGCATTCACTTCCTCTTTCAGTAAACTACGTAAAGAGCGAAGTTTTCATTTTCACTGTCATTACTCCAAGTATCAGTCACTATCCATCATTATCATCGATAATTCAGCTAGTTCACATCAACAGTAGAGTCACTTAGTCCTTTACCGCTTCCCACATGATGTTTAGTAGAGGTAGAGGTCATAGGGCCCTTTACAACGGGTGCAGAATCGGCGGAAGTGGAGGGGCATGAGTGTGACGTGATTCCACCTTGAAGGACGACAGTGAATTTAATGATGTGCATATCTGGGTAGCCAAGGGTTTAAAATGTCAGCTGCTAATGTACATGTTATGAAGTAATTCGTAGGAAATCTAGACAATACATAATAAATTAGGTAGTTCCAGGTGAATGTAAATATCACTCAGGCTTTTCCCTTATTTTTTTATATATATATTTATATTACGAGAATAGGTCATACGTCATATTTCAAGAGGAAAAAAGCAGGGGAAATTAGCGAACGAGTGCACGTCGGATGTTGCCAAGTGATAATTAGCCAATTCCAGGTGTATGGCATGATCAATTACCATGTTTTTATATATATATATTATTTTCTATAAGAATAGGACATAGGGCTCATTTCAATGGATGAAATCAGTGGAAAAATCTGGGGAAGGTTTGTGTAGCGCAGTGCGGCTGAGCAGATGACACGAGAGGGTAATGGAGGGGAGGTAGGGAGGGAAGTCTAGAATGGGGGAAAATGGCTAAATTGTCAACAATGGATGGGAGTACTGATGACATTAGCAACTCTGACTATTGTTGGACATTGGCAGTACTGGTAGATGATACAGGTCACCACTTTAAAGTCCGGGCGAATTCAAAACAACACAGAAGCACAAAAGTGACGCCAGGTATGATCCATTGTGTCCGAGCGTCACCACAGTGCAGACCTGTGGTTAAGGGGTTAAACTGCACATACTGTTCTTACTTGCACCATGCCAGTTGCAGCATGCCAGTTTGCACTCTGTACTTAATCCTTTGCACTCTGACTTATAATTTCTTAACAGTGCACAACACTGCAAATTCCCATGTAGTCAAGTGGTGAGGTATTGCAGTTTATTCACTGTTTATTCATAAAAACGAGCACATGCGGCAGCCATTGCGACAAGCGTTTAGTCACAACAGTAGTTAGGTGGGAACTAGGGAGGGGAGGAGGAAGCAGGGGACCTCTCTAGTACAGTACGTGTGAAAACACAGCTGTTTGGCGCCGTGCGGCAAGTTCAAAGTACGGTTGAAAATGATGTCAGACCCCCCCCACACACACACAAAGTCCCAGGCCCAAAATGTCCGGGAATTGGGTGTTCGGGTATTACAGTGATTACTGTATTTCTCAAAACTGCTAAATAATCAGCTGCCAAATAATTGGACTTTTACTGTAACTACCTGTATATGTGCCTGTTTTGAATAGAGCCATCTTTGAAGATGCATGGGGACTTTTTAGTGTTATTATGGGAAAAAATTGTGTCTTTTATGCCACAAAAATGGTAACTTTTGCATTTTGTGATAAGTGGGTGCATAAGATATAAATGGTATTAGGGATGTGGAGGATGATAAGTGTGAATGTTCTTGGCATGGTTGTGACAGACAGGCCAAAAAAGACCTGGGATGAGGTCATAGTTTGAGATTTCAGGGATACAAGACTGAATAGAGAGGCTGCTAGAGATTGAGGAACGTGGAGAGCCACTCTTACGTAACAAAGGCTGACGCATGCAAGCGAGTTGACTTTGATTAACAAATGATGATGATGGATAATGTGTGACTGGAGTTCATTGCTTATATGATGCCAAGTGAGCAATCATTCATTCGCAGCTGAAGTGCTGGGACCAAGTAGTCTAGCCCAGAACCCTTGTGCTTCTTTTGGGTTAATACAGTACAGTACATCCTTCAACTTCGCGAATTTTAACTTTCTGATTTATCAATTTTGCGAGGCAGTCCCAAAAGTCATGTATTTTTTAACACAACCACATCCACGCCGAGAATTAACGATGCATAACTTGGCCAGTATCCTTGCCGTCATTGACCAGCTGAAAGAAACCATCGTGAGCAATGAATGTGACCAATTTAGGGCTCAGGAAGCATGCCACGGTGTTGACAGGGCCCTTCACATTTATGCTGACCTCCACAGAGATGACATTAACAAGAGGAAGCAGTCTATAATCACAAAATTCATGAGAGCCCCAAGAGACCCTGCCCATCGACAAGCTGTCCTGCCACCCCTCTCCAAGCAGCCAGCGATCCTACCGTCCTTAACCTTTTTGATTCTGATGACTCCAGTGACTATTCTGACTTCGAGGGATTCATGAGAGAGGCGGAAAAAACACAGCAAGATGTGGAAATATCTGTTGACAGTGATAGTGATGACGTAGGCCCCATGGGGCCACAGTAGCCGCACCACCACCAGTCCCGTACACCACGCCAGTCTTCACATCATTGTAAATGCATTTTTTTTTTTTTATGTTTCTTACCTATGATGTTTTCTTATTAATATTACTGTACAGTACGTCAGTTTATGTTTGTTTCATTTATCATCATAAAATTAAGAGGTTGAGTTGAGAGAGAGAGTGAGAAAAAGTGCTTACCTTGGGGTGATGTTGACCAGTTTGCCTTTTTTTCATATATTTAATTGTTTCAATTTTGCAATTTTGATTTTGCGAGGGTTTTTGTCGACCATATTCTCGCAAAATTGGAGGAAGGACTGTACAAGGTTGGTCATTGGTTATTTATTTAATTAATTTATTTATTTTTGCAAAACTTTAATGACCTGTGTATTTAACCATCTCCCTGTTGGGATTATAAGTTTTCTTTTGTATTTTATTTTTCAGATCTTAGGTTCTATGCATTGTCAGCCAAAGAGTGTGTAGACGACTGCCTGGCCAGTCCACTCGGTGTTTTCTCTTCAGGGAGCTCGGATTCTGAGGCCTTCTCTCTCATAGTCAAGGTATGTTCATTCAAAGTTGCTGTCTGGCTGTCTCCATTTGCTTAGTAATTAACCACGACTTTGATTGTCGTGCATATTTTGTTCTTGCAACCACCAGACGAGTTTCACTGACTTGAAGGAGACCTCTGAGAGTGGTGGAGATAGCGAGATTGTATGCAGCCCCTTTCGTCACGAGATCTCTTTTTAGCTGAATGTAATTGTCTGGTGGTAGCAAGAATACAGTATCATCATCGTCATCATCATCCAATCCTACGTTGCCTCATGAGGAGCGTAGGAGCCCTGAGCTAGACAGGTTGGTCCTGACATTTAAGATGAGAATGACCAGCCTCACTCATCCCAGAGTGGCATTATGTGAGCAATAAACCCCAACCACCCCTTGGATACAAACCTTCACTGGCTCAATTCGATTGGTGCACTGTAATTACCCACTAAATCACCAGGTGCCAAAATTTGGTTATATGGTTACCACCCAGCATAGCAAATGGTTTCCTGGTGTACGGCTAAGACTATTACTGTACTTAAGCCATCTTTCAGCTTATGGCTGTAGCTGGTTTTAAATTGCATAATTTCTATAGCTTGCAGCCTTAAAAGTTCTGTTATCATTTACTTCCCATATTTCATTTTCATATGATGTAGGAGTCATCACACTTTAAAGCAGTTGAATAAAAAAACACCTAGGCATTATTCATTGTTGTAGTGTAGAGATCCAGTATATTAAGCAGTAAAAGACGAAAGAAGATAGTTCAAGCCATGGAATGAGTGACAATAAGGAGCTGTATCTGGGTGCTAAATGCAGAGCCAGAATGGAAGGACTGTATACAGTAATCCCTTAATTATCCGATGTAATAGAGCCATCAGTGTATCCGGATACAGAGCAATATCCTACCTACCAATACCCTACCTATACCCAACCTATATGTACAGCACCCCATCTAATTGTGGCAATGTGCTTCAGTTTTTCAGTTATTTATACAGTGCTTCCTCCAGTTTTGCGAGAATATGGTCGACAAAAACCCTCACAAAATCAAAATTCGCAAAATTCAAACAATTAAATTCAGTAATCTCTCTATTATTCGGACGCCCATTATTCGGATCCCCCACTATTCGGACATCGTGGGCTGTCCACCCCCCAAAATGCCC
>JAGKTI010004459.1:18102-36665 GCA_018397915.1 Birgus latro
TATTCGGACATCGTGGGCTGTCCACCCCCCAAAATGCCCAAAAATTCGGAAAAAATCGGGGGAAAAAAAAAAACATTTTTTTGGACTGCGTCATTTTGAATTTCCCGCGCGCGCTGATCAGCTGTGTTTACACGCTTGGCACCTGTCTGTCCGTCCCATTTCCCGCTCTGCTCCTGGCTCGTGAACACGCTCCGACAATGGCGGCCGAAGTGATTGCTTTTGTGGTGATACCCTACCTCCTGCAGGGTCTGATGCTGCTCTTTACCTTCTTCATCATGTGTGATGATGGCCCTGCCTCCTGAGAAGAGGAAGAAAGTGGTTCTGACTCTGGAGAAGAAGAGGGAAGGGTATTGGAGAATCTGGACGCCGGGTGGCCGACATCACGGATTCGTCGTGAATTCAATCTCCCTTGCTTCACCTTGTTTGATATCAAGAAGTCCCGAGACAAACTACAGCAGTACACGGCTGATTTGGCTTCGAAGACCAAACGAAACGTGGAGAGGAAGGTGATGTTTAGTCCTAAGTATGCAGACATCCACCGATCCACGCTGATTTGGTATCGACAGCAACGTGCTGCTGGTGTGTTGGTACATGGAATGGAGCTGAAAGCTGCTGCTGAGAAGTTCGCAAGGCTCCAAGACTCGTCACTAGACCACACGGGAATTTTCTATTATGTACAGTGCAGTGAAGTGATGTGATCCCAGTTATGCAAAAAAAACGTTGTGGAAAGTGTTGGTGAGAAGTGCTGGTGATTGTCAGTTGCAAAGGTGTGTGTGGTGCAATTTCTTCGTGTCAGAGTCTGAGATGATAGAGTGAGTTATACATCAGGACGGCAGCTTCTTTTTCGTAAGTACCCTAACTTCATCAAAATTCCTTGTTTTGTTCTTTCCATATCATTAATCTCATGCATAAACTGTGTGCAAGATGATTTCCATAATGATTTTCATGTCTAACCTGTTTTCAGCATGCTGTAAATGTGTTAAAAAAAATTCCCTAAATGTTAATCATAATTTCCTGCTTTCAATTTAATTTTTCCATGCATGGTTTTAAGTGCACCAGCTATGAAAAAGGTGAATGCCAGTGAATTTCATGTTTGGTCATAACCTAACCTAACATTGTGTTAATCATAATTTCCTGCTTTTAATTTAATTTTTTTCATGCATGGTTTTAAGCGCACCAGCTATGAAAAAGGTGAATGCCAGTGAATTTCATGTCCGGTCATAACCTAACCTAACCTAACATTGTGTTAATCATAATTTCCTGCTTTTAATTTAATTTTTTCATGCATGGTTTTAAGTGCACCAGCTATGAAAAAGGTGAATGCCAGTGAATTTCATGTCCAGTCATAACCTAACCTAACCTAACATTGTGTTAATCATAATTTCCTGCTTTTAATTTAATTTTTTCATGCATGCTTTTAAGTGCACCAGCTATGAAAAAGGTGAATGCCAGTGAATTTCATGTCCGGTCATAACCTAACCTAACCTAACCATTTTTCTGGTAACAGTTTACATCATTTACTGTATTTGATGCTTTGTATCCAATAATTTAGTGCATAAAATGTGAGAAAAGATGATTTCCATGTCCGATACTTACTTATACTATACTGGCAAGTTCTGGCCACCTATGCCTCACTCACCTCTAAATCATCATTTTTTGGTTAAAATCCAATTAATTCATGCTTTGTGTGCATTATTTATGTGAAAAGGGACCTAAATAAGTGCTATACATGTCCGGTAGGGAGGTAGGAAGGTAGCTTTCTGATTTAGGTTAGGTTAGGTTAGGGTCATGAATGACCAGTTCTGGAGCTTCAGGGCCCAATATTCGGACAAGACCACTATTCGAACATGCCTTTGGCTCTATTGTGTTGAATAATGGGGGGGATTACTGTATATGGAATAAAGGCAAATTGGTCGACATAACTCCAAGGTAAGCACTTTTTCCCACTCTTTCTCTCGACTCTACCTCTTAATTTTACGATGATAAATGAAACAAACACAAACTGATGTACTGTACAGTGATATTAATGAAAAAACATCATAGGTAAGAAGCATTAAAAAAAAAAAAAAAAACATTTACACTGATGTGAAGATTGGCTTGGTGTACGGGACGGGTGGTGGGGCGAGGCTTGGCTACTGTCGCCCCGCGGGGCGTAAGTCATCACTATCACTGTCGGCATATATTTCCACATCTTGCTGTGTTTTTTCTGCCTCTCTCATGAATCCCTCGAAGTCAGAATCGTCACTGGGGTCATCAGAATGAAAAAGGTTAGGGATGCTAGGATTGCTGGCTGCTTGGGGAGGGGTGGTAGGACGGCTGGTCGATGGGTCTCTTGGGGTTCTCATTAATTTTGTGATTAGAGACTGCTTCCTCTTGTTAACCCCATCTCTGTGTAGTCAGCATAATAACGAAGGGCCCTGTCAACACCGTGGCATGCTTGCTGAGCCCTAAATTGTCACACTCGTTGTTCACGGTGGTTTTTTTCAGCTGGTCAATGATGGCGAGGATATTGGCCATGTTATGCATCGTTAATTCTCGGCCGCTTCGCTTTTATGCTGACCTCCACAGAGATGGGGTTAACAAGAGGAAGCAGTCTCTAATCACAAAATTCAAGAGAACCCCAAGAGACCCTACCCCATCGACCAGCCGTCCTGCCACCCCTCCCCAAGCTGCCAGCGATCCTAGCATCCCTAACCTTTTTCATTCTGATGACCCCAGTGACGGTTCTGACTTTGAGGGATTCATGAGAGAGGCAGAAAAAACACAGCAAGATGTGGAAATATCTGCCGACAGTGATAGTGATGACAGGCCCCGCAGGGCTACAGTAGCCAAGCCTCGTCCCGCCACCAGTCCCGTAAACCACGCCAGTCTTCACATCAGTGGAAATGCATTTTTTTTTTTAAATGTTTCATACCTATGATGTTTTCTTATTAATATTACTGTACAGTACATCAGTTCTTGTTTGTTTCATTTATCATCGTAAAATTAAGAGGTAGAGTTGAGAGAGAGTGGGAAAAAATGCTTACCTTGGAGTGAAGCCGACCAATTTGTAGTCAGCACTGCCTCACTCGCCACTGAACCTGATGTGTTAAAACCCCTTCCTTTAGAGGAACTGGCATAGCCACCCATTCGATTCCTTGAAAGGTTTTGTTGGAGGATTAATGGCTTTTTTAAGGCACGTGTGATAGAATATCTTTGCCTGCTCCCTTATATGGCGCCCATCTAATGCAACCCCTTCCTTTGAATGTAGTGAGCAAGATATCTTTCCATTTTTATTAGCACTTCTTTGTTGTCCACCAGCATTCTACCATCAAATTGAGCACCTCCATAGTTAATTGCTGCTTGCTTATTTGTTCACTGTTCTTTAAAATCATTCTCACTGTCGATTCACCAACACCAAACTCCTGACCAATAGCAGAATTACCTTCACCTGCTTTTTTCCTTTCAATCATTTTCAGTTTGGTCTCCAAAATTATTTTCTTATTCTTCTTACCCGTTGGTGCCATAATAACACTCGTGCAAGGTTAGACTGCTGGGGTATTGCGAGGAGCACCACGAAATTGTGAGGGTCAGTGACCCTGGTTGGAAACAGGCGCAAACAAACATGGCAGGGCTGCAGACCACTGAACTAGGAGGCTCAGTACGCCCAATGAACCATGACGTCATTACTTGGGGTGGCAAAGTAGTGCGGGAAGACGACTCTCCCACCACTCGACCTCGCAAAGTGTGTGATCAGTCGCAAAGTTCAAAAATGTTTAAAAATACATGACTTTTGGAACTACCTCGCAAAACTGCTGAATCACAAAGTTAAAGTTTGCAAAGTTGAAGGATGTACTGTACATCAAAACACATATGGGAATGTCCAGTATAATGCTATACACTAAAAAAATCTATATAAATAAACGGCAAATTCTGTCTGTCCGTCCGTCTGAAACCCCTCTAACTCAGGACACACTTGCTCTACATAGACATATTATACCTTTTTGGAATCAGGATGATCCCGGGATTGAAAATCTATATAAATAAACGGCAAATTCTGTCTGTCCCTCCGTCTGAAACCCCTCTAACTCAGGACACACTTGCTCTATATAGACATATTATATCGTTTTGGAATCAGGATGATCCCGGGATTGAAAATCTGCTCTTCATCTGGTGCTTGAACGGTTTGTGAAATTCTGTCTGTCCGTCCATGTGTCTGAAACCCCTGTAACTCGGGACACACTTTCTCTACATAGACATATTATACTGTTTTGGAATCAGGATGATCACGGGATTGAAAATCTGCCCTTCATCTGGTGCTTGAACAGTTTGTGATTTGAAGAACTCAACTCAATTGAAGTTCCACGGAGTTTGTGATTTGAAGAACTCAACTGAGGACTAATTGGGCCTGAGGCCTAATAAGCCCTCCGCAGGAGCTACCTTAAAAGTCTGCACGGAGTGTGGACTTTTAAGCTAGTAATGCATAAACAACAAAACTCCACAAATGCCCTTCCTATATGTACAGTGCCCCTCCTGATTGTGGCAATGTTCTTTGGTCTTTCAGTTATTTAGACATCAAAACACACATGGGAATATTCATTATAATACTAGACACTAAGAAAACAATGCCTAAGCAACAAAAATCCACAAATAAATGAAGAATACAAAGGTTGCAAAAAGAATTGTAATAAAGTACACCCAGTGAACGATGGACAAGCATTGCAACCCACTAGCCTTTAGTTGGTGTACAGTAATCCCGTTGTCTAGTGGCTAACGTAATCACTTGTGGTAGCCTATTAATAACAGAATATTGATACTTCCGATACTAACTGTTTGTCTGCAAGTGTTGATACTAATGGTTAGGTATCGATTAGTGTGAGGACTAAAATAGACTTTCCAGTTAACTGATGATGTATTTTCAAAAATACTATTTCATTGGGAAATTATGATTTTAAGATTTATTTGTGCATTGAATGACAGTTTTGGTGCTCATGTTCCTCAATAATAGTGGCCATATAAATATTTTAACCCAGACTTAGCCTGTTGAGTAATGTTATGAAATTTTTAGGTAGTTCATCAGACTGTAAAGGACTTTACTGTAATTGCAAAACTATCTAGCTATCAGTATCGGTAATCGTTGCCATTGATACTTGCCAACAGTGTAATCAGTATCATAATTTAATCACTGGTATTGCCCATCACTGAGGATCACTTAAATGTCAGAACACTCCTCCTTCTCCATTTGTTGGAGCTGGACAAAGAGTGGGGACGTGGTAACTGCCGCTGAACACAGTGATGCCATGTCTTTACTGGCCGTTCAGGCATGACCATTTGTAGGGAGGCAGATGGCCATTTCTGCTTAGCTAGTGGGTTACATTCTTTTGCCACCGTGTGACTTGGCTTGAGAGGGGAGGCAAGGCAACTTTGACCATTTGGTTAGGAGGCAGACAGCCATTACTGCTCAACTGGTGGGTTGTGTTCTTTTACCAGCATGTGGCTTGGCTGGAGAGGGGAGCCAGACGACTGTTACCATTCGTTAGTGAGGCAGGCAGCTAGTACTTCTCAGCTTGTGGGTTAGAGTCTGTATTACTTGTGTGCAGCCATTAGCTCTGAGTGATCGAGGAGGCTTGGGGACTTTGATTGTTCAGTGACGAAATGGAGAGACATATTTGCTCAGCTTGTGAGTTAGGGTCTGTATTACTCACGTGCAGCTGATAGCATCTGAGTGATCCAGGCAGCCAGGGTACTTTGACTGTTCAGTGAGGAGGCTGACGGCCATATTTGCTCAGCTTGTGGGTTAGGGTCTGTATTATTTACGCGCAGCCAGTAGCCTTCAAGTCATCCAGGCGGCCGAAGAGACTATGACTGTTTAGTGAGGAGCTGGATGGCCATATTTGCTCAGCTTGTGGGTTAGGATGTATTACCCGTGCTTGGCCAGAGAGGCCGGCCAGCCACCAAACAATAGTTTTTGAATTTGCAGGCTGCCCAACTGGAGCCAAGACTGAATTTAATGGGTATGGCTGCAAGAAGTTGGGATTAAAATGTAGTTGATGACTTGCAGCTATTTGTGATATTTTATGCTGCTTTCAGGTCCAAGATATGGTTTATTAGGTACCATATGTGCACACTTGCTCACAGGGGGTGATTTGTGGCTGTAGAGGCATTTACTGGAGGGTGCATCAAACATTCACGGGCATCTGTGTCCCCTAACCCCCATGATTTGGACGGCTGCCTAATCTGGATTCGGATATAATAGAGCCAAGGTCTAATGTTCGGATATGGAATGTCCGGATGAGTGTCTGATTGTATGATCAGGAATACAACAGGACAGCCATGTGAGGAACCTAAATAGCAAGGGAAGTAAAAGTGAGATGTTAAAGTTAGCTAGCTAGTGCCGTTTAGCAGTAAGGATATAGATGAATAGTGAAAAAAGGATTTTGATGAGGTTTTTAAAATAGTGGGATCAGTTCGTGGATGAAGTATCTTCAACTCTATAGTGTGAAGTTTAACTGGGAGAGATAGAGCGTGGATTCTAGCAGCAGTTTAGGGTACTCCTCCTCTGATTGTGACATTATGAAGAAACCAGTAGAGAAAAGGAAGTAACAAAGTGACTGATGGCTCTTAGCCGGTCGCTGATACCTTGAAGTTGGAGGCATTTACTGGAGGGTGCACCAGACATTTGCTGGGCTCTGTGTCCCCTAACCCCCATGATGTGGAGGGCTGCCTAGTCTGGATATGGATATAATAGAGCCAAGGCCTAAAGTTTGGATATGGAATGTCCAGATAAGTGTCTGATTGTGTGATCAGGAATACAACAGGACAGCCATGTGAGGAACCTAAATAGCAAGGGAAGTGAAAGTGAGATGTTAAAGTTAGCTAGCTAGTGCCGTTTAGCAGTAAGTATATAGATGAATAGTGAAAAAAGGATTTTGATGAGGTTTTTAAAATAGTGGGATCAGTTCGTGGATGAAGTATCTTCAACTCTATAGTGTGAAGTTTAACTGGGAGAGATAGAGCGTGGATTCTACAGCAGCAGTTTAGGGTACTCCTCCTCTGATTGTGACATTATGAAGAAAGCAGTAGTGAAAAGGAAGGAACAAAGTGACTGATGGCTCTTAGCTGGTCGCTGATACCTTGAAGTTGGATGTTATAGTGGTTTCTTACGGCATCACTACTGCTGTGAAATTGTACTAATTGAAGGACGATTGGCTAAGAGTGTGACAGTGAATGTTTGTAAAGAGAAGAGAACTGCTGTAGTGTGTGGAATCTGTAGACCAGTTAATGCTTGTTGCCGCAAGGGTGTGATAGAGTATGGTTAGGGAGAGGATATGCTTTAAATTTATGGTGGGTCAGGCATAGCCACAAACAATGCTGTTTATATTGTCTGGCATTAACAGAAGTTCCAGGGAAAGTTAATTTATTCCATGTGTATTTACCTATTTGTAGTATACAGGAATTGAGCTAAGCTCGTGTTGTCCCGTCTCCATATCTACATTCATCTAATCTAGTTTTAAATACATGAATGTTTTTCACCTGCACCACCTCTTCGTCTAAGTCATTCCAATACTAATGCTTCTGTTCGGGAAACTGAACTTTTTTAGATCATTAAGACATCTACTTTTCCTCAACTTGAAGCCATGACCTCTTGTTCTTCCATCATCCAACACAAAAAGATCCTCTCTATCCACCCTTTCCAATTCTCTTACATTTCTAAATATCGTGATCAAGTCACCTCTTTCCCTTCTCTCGCGCAATGTTGGTAACTTCAGTTTTTCCAATCTCTCCTCGTAGGTGAGTTCCCTTAAACACGGTATCGTCTTCGTTGCCATCCGTTGGACCCTTTCTAGTTTATCAATATGCTTCTTCAAATGAGGTGACCGTATCACCGCCGCATACTCTAGTCTTGGTCTTATCATGGTCACTATCAACTCCCTCAACATTTCCTCATCCATATAATTAAAAGCCACTCTCATGTTGGTCAGTAATCCATAAGTTCCCCCAATAATTTTGTTTATATGCTTTTCTTTATATGTCCAGTGTGGTCTTCTTTCACTTATACCCATTTCTAATACATGACACTTCTTGGCATTAAAGTCCATTTTCCAAGTCTGGCTCCAGCTGTGTATTTTGTCCAAGTCCTCTTGCAGTTCTTTACAACTATCAATACATTTAATATGTTTCATAATTTTAGCATCATCTGCAAACATACTCATGTAACTATTCAAACCCTCTGGCAAATCATTTACATATATCAGAAACATTACTGGGGCCAGGACAGAGCCCTGGGGTACTCCACTAGTCACATTTCTCCATTGTGATACCTTGTCTCTTATTACTGTTCTCATCTGCCTTCCTATCAGATAATCTCCCATCCACTTTAATAGTTTCCCATGCACCCCTCCAAATGTCCTCAACTTCCACAGTAGTCTCTTATAGGGTACCCTGTCAAATGCTTTCTTAAGATCCAGATAGACACAGTCTGCCCATCCCTCTCTCTCCTGTACGACATCTGTTACCCTACTGTAGTAACTTAGTAGGTTAGTAATACATGATCTTCCTTCCCTAAAACCAAACTGTCTTGGTGTTATCACTTCATTTTCTTCTAAATACTTTATCCATCTTTTTCTAATAACTTTCTCACAGATTTTACAAACAATACTAGTAAGTGACACAGGTCTATAATTAAGTGGATCCTCCCTATCTCCTCCCTTAAAGATTGGCCCAATATTTGCTCTTTTCCAATCTTTAGGTAACTGTCCATTTTCAAGCGAGGTTTTGATAATGACATAAACTGGCCACACTAACTGGTTGGCACATTCCTTCAGGATCCATTCAGCCACACCATCTGGTCCCATTGCTTTTCTCACATCCAAATCCTTCATCAGCTGTAGCACCTCATCCATGTCAACTGTAATTTCGGTCATTCTCGTCAGCCTGGGTTCCATTTCAGGCTCCCTAAATTCGTCTTCCAATACATAAACTGACTGTAGCTTGTTGTTCATTATTTCACACAAGTCTTCCTCTCTTTCATATGTTTCATCTCCATCCCTCAGTCGTATTATACTGTCCTTAACTTTCATTTTGCCATTTACAAACCTATAAAATAGTTTTGGCTCTTTTTTTACAGTTAGATACAATATCTTTTTCGTATTTCCTTTCCTCTTCTCTCCGTATCCTTACATATTCATTTCTAACCTGCTTGTACTCCTCCCAAGCCCTTTCACTATACCTTCTTCTCACTTTATTCCATGCTTTTTTTCTTGCCTCTTGTGCCATCCTACATCTGTTGTTAAACCATTCTTTCTTCCTTTCCATAGCTGCAGAAAATTTTGGGACATACTTAGTAACTCCTGTTTTATATACTTCTGTCAAAAACTCATATTTCTCATCAACATTTGTGATCATATTCATTTTACTCCATTCTACATTTTGGAAAAAATTCCTCAGGGAAGCAAAGTCTGCCTTCCCATAATTGTATCTATTTTCTCTGTGTTTTTCATCTCTTTCTCCTTCCCTCACTCCTACCACGTCCATCTCAATTACCAGATGATCACTTTTACCAAAGGGGCAATGGTAGGTTATATTCCTCACATCATTTGGGTCCTTTGTGAATAGTAGGTCAAGCCTGGATGGTTCATCAACACCCCTAATTCTTGTGTTTTCTTTGATCAACTGAGTTAATATGTTTTCCATCATCAATTCCATTAATTTATTTCCCCATGATTCTTCATTGTTCCCAGCATCCATACTTTCCCAGTCAACTTCTCTACAGTTAAAATCTCCCATTAATATTATTCTATTTCTTCGTTCAATTAACATTTCTAGCCTAATAATGGATTCACTTATTAACTGTTCATAATCTTCCTTTGTCCATGCCCTAGTTTTGGGGGGCATATAAAAAACTATTATATCCGTTTTTTCTCCATAATTGTCCTCTATTTCAACTCCCAAACGTTCAGCCTTAGTATTTTCAATTTCTGTATTCTTTACTCTTAGGTCATTATGGGTTAATATCACTATTCCTCCCCCAAATTTGCCTTCTCTGTCCTTCCTCCAAATCTTATAATTATTCCAGCCAAATAATTTTATATCGACATCTCGGGGCAATTTAGTCTCTACTAGGCAAACCATTTCAGGTTTATTTTCATTTAAGTAGTCTCCAATTTTCCAATTTCCTCTTTCTTAGATATTAATCCATCTACGTTACTGTACATGATGCTCAGATTTGCTGCACTGTTGTTATTTTTACTCGTTCTTCTCTTTTTCATATTCATATCCATCCCCTTTGTTTCCTTCATGTCTAGTTCTTCACATACCACTTCCTTGCCTTCATGTCCATCACTCTCCAAAAAAAAAGTTTTACGTTCTTCCTCTGTCCTCTTGTCATTTTTTTCCTTTACTTGGTGCTTCAAAGATTTTAAGACTTCTCTTTCTTCTTCATTCAAGTCTTTTCTTACTATAATATTTTCCATTCCTGCCTCTTTACTTAGTTTCCAGGTCACCTTAAGTATGTCATGTACGGCACTTTCTGAAGACATCTTAACTCTCATTGGTCTTGCTTCCCCTTTCTTATATGGCCCTATCCTCCTTACTTCCTTAATTTCTTTTTCCCACTTGTTTCCTTCGGGATCGATCTTGTCCAGTATTTGCCTCACCTGATTTGAGTTTCTCTCGAGTCTCACAGGCCTAACTTTTTCTTCTTCATGATGTAGTGCTGCCTACTTCTTCCTTAGCCTTTATCATTTTTTTTCTGTGCCTGCCCTCCTCTCTTCCTATTTTTCCTATCTTTCCTGTCACTTCTTATTGCTTTTCTTTCTTTTACAGGTGGCTTTACATTGAGTGACAAGCCAAATGGTTTCCTGTAAGCCAAGAAACCATTTACAGTGCTGGGTGGTAACCATATAACCAAACCATACGTGCTCCCTACGTGTCAACAAGTGGGTTGGTGGAGGGTTAGTGCCCCTCCCTGTAAAACAAATAACTCAAAGTCAAATGGCCACCCCTTACGGGATTATGGCGTCTGGCAATAGATAGATACATAGATAGATCTGTTCCTTTCTACTGTTTCTCTCACTATTTTCTCTTTTTTCTTCAATATTTTCACTACATTTTCTTCCATTTTTTCTCGTTCATTTCCCGTTCTTCCTGAATAATTTCCCTTAAACTGACCACTTCTTTCTGTTCTTCTTCCACATGTGCCCACTTTGCCTTTTGCTCTTCTAACACACTACTTACCTTCTCTGTTTGGTTACTGCTTTCTTCTAGTTTTCTCCATAATTCAATATTTTCTCGTTTTAAATTCTCGATCTCCTGGTTCGCTGTCTCATTGGCCTGTATCAAACTCTGTATAGTATTTTCGGTTTTTTCAGGCATGTCTCCTGATACTAGATCTTCCACTTTCTTTTCTAGACCACTAATTCTCATAATCAATGTTTTAACCAGATCCATTACATTAGTTTCACTGTCAAATCCTGGGAATTCCTGTTCCCCAGTGTTTACATGGTCGGCCATGTTTAAGGTCGGTTGCAGTACTAAACTGAACAGCTGTTCCCAAAATTCCTATAAAAACATTCATGTATACTTAATGACAATAGTTCTTTACATTTTTGGTAGACTATAATAACTTGCAATACTTAAAATTATGAACAAAACTGGAGACAGGACAATTCCTGAAAACTACTTAGGGTTTGTTGAGAGGCGGTTTGAGACACGTCTTCTCGCTGTGGCTGCCGCTCCGTGTGTGTGTGTGTGTGTGTGTGTGTGTGGTTGGTCATTTGTTAAAATGGCCTGAGAGGTCTTAAAGTTCACATTGAGAAAAGTTGAGACTGGGATAGCGGCTGGTGCATCTGGTAATGAAAATGTTCGGTTCAGGAGAATGTAGGAGAGTGGGTGGTGTGTAGTTTTTTTTTTTTTTTTTTAATTGCAAGGAAGAAGGAACCAAAGGCTATGAAAATGTTCTGTTCAGGAGAATGTAGGAGAGTAGGTGGTGTGTAGAGTTTTTTTAAGGCAAGGAAGAAGGAACCAAAGGCTATGGGCCCACAAACCGTTCCTTCCAAAAATAAACAAAAACGACACAAAAGAGAGCCAAATTCAAGATCCGTTCATTTTGAGATGCCTGGACACACTGCGTTTGAAAGACTGGAGATTATAGGAAGTAGGAAATACAGACAGAGGAAGACAGTTCCAGAGTTGACCAGTTGCATAAATGAAGGACTGGGAGTAATGGTTAACTCTTGCATTAGAGAGTTGGACAGAAAAGGGATGAGAGGTTGTTGCTAGACGGGTACTACGTGCCCGTTGTAGAGGTGGAGGGATGCAAGCAGACAGTTCAGAGGAACAGTGGCCATTGAAGTAGCGATAGAAAACAGATAAAGATGCAACAGTGCGGCGAAGAGACAGAGGTTGAAGGGAGCTAGTAAGAGGAGGAGAGTTAATGAGACGAAAAGCCTTTGACTCCACCCTGTTGAGAAGGGCTGTATGTGGGGATCCTCCCCACACATGAGAGTTGTACTCCAAACAGGGGCGAATAAAACCTGTGTATAAAATCAACATCTGTGTAGGGGTAAAGAAGGTTTGGAGTCAGCTTAGCACACCTAATCTCTTGGAAGCAGATTTCACAAGAGATGTAATATGTTCTTTCCAAGATAAATCCCAAGTGAATGAAACCCCAAGCATGTTCAAGGATGATGTAGGAACCAGCTGGACATTATTAAACATCAGCGGATACTCCTGTGGAAGGTTTTGTCTGGTTGATAGGTGCAAGAACTGAGTCTTTGATGCTTTAAAAACAAGATTATTTTTACCCCAATCAGAGGTACGAGCCAAGTCAGACATTAGGTGTGCCATAGCCTCATCCCTTGTTTGTTGAAGTAACTGCTGAGATGGGCGTTGCGGGAACCGAATGGAAAGGTGAAGGGTGGAATCATCAGCGTATGAGTGGATAGGGTTAGATGTACAGCTTAGAAGATCATTGATGAATAAAAGGAAGAGAGTTGGTGATAGGACAGAGCCCTGAGGAACACCACTGTTGATAGGTCTAGGAGAAGAACGGTGGCTGTCTGCAACAGCAGCTATAGAATGACCAGAAAGGAAGCTAGAGATGAAGGCAGAGATAGAAGGATAGAAACCGTAAAAGGGCAGTTTAGAAATTAAAGATTTATGCTAGACTCGATCGAAAGCCTTTGAGATGTCAAACGCAGTGGCAAAGCTTTCGCCAAAGTCCCGAAGGGAGGATGACCAGGAGTCTGAAAGGTAGGTGAGATGATCGCCAGTGGAGCGTCCCTGACGGAACCCATACTAACGATCAGAAAGAAGGTTGTGATAGGAAAGATGCTTTAAAATTTTTCTGTTAAGAATAGACTCAAACACTTTCGAGACACAGGATGTTAAAGCAATTGGACAATAGTTAGAGGGTTGAGAATGGTCACCCTTCTTTGGGACAGGCTGAATGAGAGCAAGCTTCCAGCAAGAAGGAAAGGTACAAGTTGATAGATAAAGGCGGAGGAGCTTCCCTAGGCAGGGTGTAAGCACAGAAGCACAGTTCTTGAGGACAACAGGAGGGACCCCATCAGGACCATATGCCTTTTTAGTATTGAGGCCAGTGATGGCTGAAAATACATCAGCTGAAGAAATTTTAATGTCAGCCATGAAGAAGTCAGAGGGGGGAAGTGATGGAGGAACAGCACCGGAATCATCTAAGGTGGAATTGGAGGAGAAAGTCTGAGCAGAGATCGGCTTTATCAGTAGAAGAAATAGCTACAGAGCCATCAGAGTATAAAAGGGGAGGGAAGGATGATGAGGTGAAGTTGTTAGAAAGGTTTTTGGCAAGGTGCCAGAAGGAACGTGAAGAATTTGAGTTGGAGAGTTGGGAACATTTAGTGCAGATGAAATTATTTTTAGCAGAACGAAGAGCAGACTTAGCACGATTCCGGGCAGAAACATAAAGATGTGATTCAGGGGTGGGTTGGCTGCGGTACCTTATGTAGGCCCTCTCCTTGTTGCGGACAGCATTAGAACAATTGTGATTAAACCATGGCTTTTTTGCATTAGACAAAGGATATAAGAAAGGAATGTATGCTTCCACGCCCGAGAGAATAACCTCCGTAATGAAAGAGCTTAAAGTGGATATGCATCATAGTTTGCCTTGAGCTTCCCTCTGTTTATTGTAATGCCTGATGTACTGTTGTGGGATTTCATACATTGGCATTTATGGGAGTTGTATGCATTAATGATTAGTTGTAAATGCTGACAGCAAAGAAGGTATTTTTTACAAGTTCAGTAAGTGTAAAGAGGGTATGGAGTCCAGGAGAATCAGAGAGAGTAGTGGGAAGTAAAGGTTTTGGTAAGTATGGTGGAGAGTGGTCATGGCCTATTGCATTTTACTAGGAAAGGAGTCAGTAGGGGTTCAGCTTGTGTTGTGCTTGTCTGATGAGTGGGTATATAAGAGTTGCAGTCATATTAAATGTTTATTGCAAGGTATAACCAGGAATGGTTCAGTCAAGTTTGGTGGAGATTGCATTAGGGTATATGAAATGGTAAATATGGTGGAAGTGGTGGAGAGTGGTCATGGCCTTTTGTTATTTACTAAGAAAGGAGTTAGTAGGGGTCCTGCCCTGTGTTCTGCTTGTCAGGTGATTGGGTATATAAGAGTTGAAGTCATATTAAAGGTTTATTGCAAGATGACTTAATATGTGTAGTAGGTGGTATGGGGGCTGATGAGATAGTGGTTTTGGGAGGGGACTTAAATGGTCATGTAGGTGAAACAGCTCAAGGTTATGAAGGAGTACATGGGGGATGTGCATATGATATAAGAAATGCAGAAGGGGAAAGGATGGAAAGGATACTTGAGTCTGGGGAGGCAGTGAACAAGATTGTGTGCCACACACATTTTAAGAAGAGAGAGAGTAGGTTGATTATGCATGAGTCTGGGGGAAATGGCAGTCACATAGATTGTTTTCTGGTCAGGAAGGCTGATAGGAGGTTAGTGAGGGATGTTATAGAAAGTGAGGAGTGTGTGCAACAGCACAAATTATTGATTTGTTACATGGTGCTTAAAGAATGAGTGATGAAAAGGAGGTCTTATGTACCTTGGAGGAAAATATGGAAGCTGGAAAACCAAGCAGTAAGAGATGCCTTCTATAGTGAGATGAGGATGGCTAATCAGGGAGCCATAGACAGAGGCGTTAATGAACAGTACAGAACCTCAAGAACAACCTCTTGAGAGTTACTGATGCAACATGCAGTTGGACAGGAGGCCCACCAAGGCATAAAGTAATTTGGTGGTGGGTGAGAGTGTAGAAGCTGCACTTAAGAAGAAAAGAAGGCTTTTCCAGGAATGGAAGAAGGGTGGTAACAAGGAGGAAATACTTGGCTGCCAAGCATAGGGCTAGAAGAGAGGTATACAGGGTGAAGTGTATGTCACAGAGACTTTTACCTGATAACCTAAATCATGTGGAAAAGAAAAATATGATATTTAAGGTGGAAAATCAGGTGATATTATAGGTGAGCAGTGTGTGAAGAAGGGAGGGTAGTGGTGAACAGTGGGGATATTAAAGATGCATGGAGAGAACATTATAGCTGGTTGTTGCTTGAGGAGTTTGACTGGGACAGGGATGGTTTGAAGCCAGCAGATCCAGTATTTGACCTTTGGCCTTTGATTGACGTTGCTACTGAGTGAGGTAATAAGCAGAATGCAGGTGGTTGGGGAAGGCAGCAGGTGTGTCTGGGTTGACTGCCAAAATGTTGAAGGCCTCAGGAGATATAGGGGTGAGGTAGTCATTGACCTGATATATATGATTATATGAGTATGTTGTCCCATATAATTGACTGAACAGTGTAATTGTAAATGTGTACAAAGGGAAGGGTGATGCCCTGGAAAGAGGAAATTATAGAGGTATAAAGCTTTTAGATTAGATAATGAAGGTAATGATGAGAGTTCTAGAAGGTGTGATTAGAGAAAGAGTGAATATTGATGAGATGCAGTTTGGGTTTATGCCTGGCAGGGAGACCACTGATGCCATACTCATTGTTTGACAGCTTCAGGAAAAATATATTGGAAAGAAAAGGGAACTGTACTTTGTTTTTGTTGATTTGGAGAAGGCCTTTGACCGAGTCCCTAGAGAGGTGGTGAAGTGGGCAATGAGAAAGCTTGGGTTCGAGGAGTGGCTGGTTAGGGTGGTTATGGCCATATATGTGGGTTCTCTCATCCAGGTTGAAGCTGTCTCACGTGACTTCAGAAATGGACTCCTGTGGGAGATGTTGTTTACTGATGATTTGGTGTTGATTGCAGAGAATGAAAGGGAGGCAGAGGAAAGATTTGGAAGTGGAGAGATGGTATGGGGCACAAGAGCTTAACCCGCCGAGTCCCACCGACGATGCATGTTACTATTTTTTTCCGTGGACAGACCCACCGACATGTATCGTACGTCAGTCAGTTGCAAGGACCGTCGTTTGTGCATTTTTTCAAGATTCATGGGTGATTTTTGGTAGGCATATGTGGGAGACCTTCCTCTACCTGCTATCAAGCGGGGATACTGCCTGGCCCCACTTGAACCCCCCCAACCCCCCCACACTCGGCAGTTCACCTGTTAGCAGTAACCTGGCCAGTAAAGATATGTTGCCCCACGGTCTCTCCAATGATGAAATTCACGGTGAAAGTGATTCCTGAGGTGGAGGACAAAGAAACAAAGAAGCTAGAGGAAGAAACAAACAGAAGTGATGAGGTGGTAATGTCGTAAAGGAAGGTGCCATATGCTGGGGTTTGGGGTGTCTAACAATGCTTTTATCGCTTATATTATTGTGTGAAAAGCAATATAGACTTTTACTACACATAAATTCATACCAAATAAATAAATAAATACATAATTTAAAGTGGCTTGAATTAGTTAACCCTTCCATAGTTCATTTTCTTTAGCCAGGTACCCTAAGAAAGAAGGAAAACATTAGGCTGACTGACACCTGTACCAACATTTATAAGCTCAGGAGGGCGATTTCTCTGAATTTTTGATGTTTCTCACCAAAAGCGGAGGTTTGAAAGGGGGAGGGGGGGTGTTGAAAATCGGTCAGGTTCTGAGGGCGTGTTGGGTAAAAAATTGGTCAGGTTCTGAGGGTGTGTTGGATAAAAAATCGGTCAGGTTCTGAGGGTGTGTTGGGTAAAAAATCGGTCGGGTTCTGAGGGTGTGTTGGGTAAAAAATCGGTCGGGTTCTGAGGGTGTGTTGGGTTAAAAATCGGTCGGGTTCTGAGGGTGTGTTGGGTAAAAAATCGGTCGGGACTGGAGGGGTTAAGGGTAAATGCAGATACAACAAAAGTGATGATATCTATGGTTGGTGGTGGTACAGTCAAAGAAGAGGGAGAGTGGCCATGTGCAATTTGCCACATGGACATGGGAAGTAATTCCATCTTGTGCAGTGTTTGTGATAAATGAGTGCACAAGAGATTAGTGGTAGTAGAGGTAGACTGTGAGGTAATGCTGATTCTATGTGTGCGGTGTGTCAGGGAGAGCAGATGGAGATTGTCAGGTGTGAAAGGATTGAACTTGCCATTAAGTGACCAAGGCCAATGCGTGCAAGCATATTGGAGCCTTGAAAAACAAAAAGAAACTTAACGAATTCAGTAAAACCCTCGTAAGTCGACCGTGCAGAAAGTGAAATTTCTGGTATGACAAACTCTGACGGAGGTGCGACTTAGTGTTTATTCAGATGGTTAAATTTTAGATTTCTTATATTCCAAGTGCTACATTTTAGTTTATCATATTCCAAGTGTATTTTATTTTGATTGATTGTAGTGTGAAAATAAGTTCAGAACCTTATGTAAGTGCCTGTTGCACCTCCTTCTATGCAACCTCCTCTCCTAGCCTAGCCTGTACTTTATAAATGCTTCTTTAGTTTAGTGTTAACAAACAAGTCCATCCATCTATACATCATCCAATTCCACGTTGCCCCATGGGGAATATAGGAGCCCGGGGCTAAGCAAGTTGGTCCTGACATTTTAAGATGAGAGTGACCAGCCTCACTCATCCCTGAGTGGCATTATGTGAGCAATAAACCCCAGCCACTCCTTGGATATGAACCTACATAGGCTTAGTCCGGTTGGAGCACCTTAGTTACTCACTAAACCACCAGGTGCCATAGTCATGTATAATTTGCCTCTATTTGGGGGTAATATGTGCCCCCCCTCCCCCCAGTTCATTGGAAACTTTGGTAAGTCAAACTGTTGTAGAGCCGCTCATAGTTGACTTTTGAAAGGTTTACTGTATAAGTAGGAATGGTCCAGACAGGTTTGGAGGAGATTGCTGTAGGGCAGGGTTCTTTGTTTACTTTCTTTGAAGGTCCAATCTTATCTTCCTTTGTGGCAGAGGTCTGGATGAAAAAATCTTGTATTTAATATCACTAATGGAATAAAACTCACATCCATCCATCCATCCATCATCCAGTCCTATTCTGCCCCTTGAGAAGCGTAGGAGCCCTGGGCTAGGCATGTTCTATCTATCTATCTATAGCCCGACACCCTAATCCCGCAAAGTGTGGCCGCAGACAAAACGCCTCCAAGTCGTTCTGTCACCCACCATTTTATTGCCCTCCCCCCA
>JAGKTI010004459.1:36896-50450 GCA_018397915.1 Birgus latro
CACTGCCCACACATCCAGCCTCTTAGTCTTTCATTCTCCATTCTCTCCATGTGTCCAAACCACCTCAGTGTATTTCTCTTAACTTTCTCAGTCACATCCACATCCACCCTACAACGTTGTTTCACTTCTTAATTCGTCAACCTGTTCCTCCATGTCGCCCCACGTGCTCCTCTCAGGTAACTCATTTCAGGTAACTAGGCATGTTGGCCCTAACAGTTAAGATGAGAGTGACCAGCTTCACTCATCTGTGAGTAGCATTACATGAGCAATGAACCCCAACCACCCCTAGGATATAAACCTACACAGGCTTGATCTGATTGTGCACCATAATTACCAACTAAACCACCAGGCATCATAATTTGGTTGTATGGTTACCACTCAGTTTAGTCAATGGTTTCCTTATGTACAGGAAACCATTTGGCTTGTCACTCAGTTTAGAGTCACCCATAGGCAAAAGGTAGAGGAAAGAGTGAAGGAAAGAAAGACAGAAGTGGGAGTGTAAAGTCACCTGCAGGCAGAAAGAAGAGGAAAGAATGAAGGAAAGACAGAAGAGGAAGGAAAGGAGAGCAGCAGGGCTTGGGGAATGAGTTTGGGAGAGTGTGTATGAAATGGAATCTAAAGGTGAATGTAGGGAAGAGTATATTTGTGGTCTTAGAAATGGAGTCACTGAATGTACAGTGAGGTTGGATGAGGAGGGAATGGAAAATGTGAGTGCATTTAAGTACTTGGGTAGTGTGATGAGTGAGGATGGAAGTTTAGAGGGTGAAGTACTTGAAAGAGTACAAGGAAGAAAGGTTGCTGGTTCTTTGAAAACAGTGATAAGAAACAGGGAAGTGAGCATGGAAGTAAAAAGTCGCTGCTTGACAGTATTGTGATACCTACTCTAATGTATCATAAGTGATTTTTTTTCTTTTCTTTTTACTTCAAGGAAGAAGGAACCAAAGGCCATGGGCCCTCATACTGTTCCTTCTAAGAAAAAACGAAAACAATATGAAAGAGAGCCAAATTCAAGATCCATGCATTTCGAGATGCCTGGATACACTGCATTTGAAAGACTGGAGATCTTAGGAAGTAGGGAATACAGACAGAGGAGGAGGGACACAAGTCAAGGGTGAGAGCAGTGGAAATTAGAGATGTACCGATGTATCAGTGATATCGGCCCATTTTTAGAGAATCGGTATCGGCTGATTTTCTGCCGATAATACCGATACTTAAAAGGAATTTAGTGCGTAGCATATAACTCACTGGAAGTTATATTGTTAAATAGAATTTGGATGTTTTATAGAGATGAAAAATAAATTATTGGAAATATCCAGTTATTTAGTATCATATTGAGTACATGGTGCATAGTAATACAGTACATTCTTTGGTAATGAGCCACATCTGCCACCATGGACATGTACGAGACAGGTTGTTAGCCTTGCATCAGCGGCTCAGGGCCCTACCACAGCCATCAGATGGCAGGCACCTCCCTTCCTCACTATCCACAGACTAGTCGTCTGCCTATGTGAATTACGGTTTCACTGCTATTATAATTTTTTCCCATTGATATGTATAGTTGTTTAATTTCATTTGTATTTTTATTTGCAATACTACAGCATGACAAGTTTCTTGGATGGTTACTACAAGTAGAACATGGTTGTTTCTTTTACAGAGGTTTGGCTTGGTATCGGTATCGGTCAGAATTTTGGTATTGGTGCATCTCTAGTAGAAGTGAGTTATTTGAGAGGAGGATGTGGAGTCACATGGAGAGAGATACTGACAAATGAGGAAGTGAAGGAGCATTGTTGTGTGATGTGATAGAAAGTGTTAGGAGAAATACATTGAGGTGGTTTGGACATATGAAGAGGATGGAGAACAAGAGACTGACAAGGAGAGTGAATGTGAGTGAAGTGGAGGGGGCCATGGCGAGTGGGAGGCCAAGGATGAGATGGAGTGGAAAGGTACATGAGAGAGGGGGGTGTGAGCTGGGAGTAGGGCAGTGAAATGGCAGGGGACAAGGCGACATGGAAGCGATTTGTTTGTGGCCAGCCCATACGGGATTAAGGTGTCTGGCAGTAGATAGATAGATTTTCAATTGGCACTCACTTTGGCTACATATGTATATGATTTTTTTTAATACAGTCATGCTGCTCTTGGGTGGCTGCCCTTTCCTCTCTTCCTTCCTTCTTTCCTTTTTCTTCCTTCTGTTTATGGGTAACTACAGTGAGTGACAAGCCACATTATTTCCTGTACATCAGGAAACCACTTAGTACGCTTGGTGGTAACCACAAAACCGAACTATGGCACCTGGTGGTTTAGTGGGTAATTAAGGTGCTCCAACCACATTGAGCCTGTGTCAGTTTATATCCAAGGGGTGGTTGGGGTTTATTGCTCACATAATGCCACTCAGGGATGAGTGAGGCTGGTCCCTCTCATCCTAATTGTTAGGACCAACTTGCCTAGCTCTGGGCTCCTACGTTCTGCATGAGGCAGCACAGGATTACATGATGATGATGTACTGCAGCTACGCATATGCCTTCTGAAACTGTATGTGAACGAACAGGCTGATAATTCATCTGCCAAGATTATTCATATGCTGATGTACCTGCTCAAGCATTTGAACACCATTCTTGGTGGTGACTGAGGATACCATGAAAGTAAAAGCCGGGTAAAGAGGAATGCTCATCTTAGCAAAAGATTGTGAAAATATGGCTTTTATAGAAGAAAGTAAAAGATCTGGAACTATGTTCTTTGTTTTGGTGGGTCCTATTACTAATATTTTTTTTTATATTTATTGTATGTATGTCAACCTAGGGATGAGCAGGAGTTCACTTAAGTTGGGAGTTTGTAGCTTGACTCAAAGTTCCAAAGTTCTTGATGGGGCAGTAACAGATTGGATAATTGTTAGATGGGTTTTCAGGTCACATACACTGGGGATGTTGATGTTTGTAATGCAGAAGTAAATTTTGGGTGGAGACGACACTAGGCAGCCTTTCATTGGGTGGAGACGACACTAGGAAGCCTTTCAGTTGCTTGTGAATGAAGCTTCTTGGCTCATACTTTCCATATATAGCTTTTATTTACTTTTTTCTCAGTTAATCATAGAGTAGGAACCACATTGTTGAATGCCAGCATTAGTAGTACAGTAGTAAGTAGTAGAGAACATTGAAGGAGGAAGACAGGATTGAGTCTTGGTTCTGCTGGAGGGTTGGAGAATGATCTAAATTGAAAGACTGCATATTAGGAGGATGGTGGAGGGAGATCAGTGAAGGACAGGGAGAGAGGATTCAGTTCAAGGTACATATGAGTAGAGTGATCAAGGAAAAACTGCAGATGATGCAAGATAATGTGATTTAAGGTCAGTGAAGGAGTTGGATAATGTCTTGTGGTGGTGGTATTACTGCCTCAGCCACATAAGATTATAGGTCTAGGATGGGGTATCCATACTCATAAGTAGATGAGAAGCATACAACCTCAGTGTTGTTCAATAAATGACTTGCCAGACACTGTCAACATGGTGCAGTTGATGACAGACATAGAGCAGATGTACAAGTATTCCTCAGCAGATGACACACAGGGCAGATGTACAGTATTCTACAGCAGATGACAAGCAGGTGGTTTTTGTACTGTTCACTAGTCACAAATAGGTATTAGCTACTTGAGGATGGGAAAGACACAGGAACACGTATGATTATAAGCCATTTTATTGCAGAGTACAACATTTAATGGTGACTCGTTCTGTTTATTCATTGATTAATGTGTGTTTTGTTGGTGACAGTGTTGTGTAGGTGGTGAGTTGTGCGCCAGTATGGACAGCCACTGTGAACCACACCGGGCCCTCGCGGTCACAAACTTGCCAAATCCTGAGTTTCCTACCAACAAAGTGCCTGATACCTCTACAGTAAGTATGTCATCTGCCATTCCATTTTTTGTTATAGTTATGTACGTGTATATTGTTTGGAAATAAATTTATTTTTGCCTGCATTATTTCACTCTTTTGAACTAGGTGATGTGTATGTTGTTGCAGGCTGTGGAGACCTTTGGCATGGTGTGTGAAGCACAAAATGAAAGGGATGTGGACCACAAAACCAGCAGTAGCCAGAGCATTTCCCGTGGTGATGAAACTGGCAGGTCGGCAGCTAGCGAGGCCGGTGCCCCGGGTTGTGGGGCTGGCGGCCAGTCCCCCGACACAGCTGGCGGGGCGGGGGGGGGCCGGAGCTGACCCGCACCTGCTCCGCCAACCTGTGCAAACTTTGTCTGTGATATTCAGCTCCACGCCAGGGCCCGGCGGCGGAGCCAGCGCGGGGCACACCCGTCCGTCCTCCACCACTGTCCCTGGGTGCCCTGGGCTGGGGAGGGCCCCGGAGGAGACGCCTGTGACCTCCCCCGGCCAGCAGCAGGGTGGGGCGGAGCGGCAGACACTCCGACCCACCTCGCCGCCTCCACACACTCCCTCACAGGCCAGTCTCAACATTCCTGGCTCAATGGCCAACAATAATGCCAACAGCCAACTCCAGGGTAGCAACCCTAGCTTTAACCGGGACAGCAAGGCGGCTGCGGCCATCTTGCCCCAATCAAGTGCAACCTGCAACCAATACGCTTCATTTCCTACTTCATCAAAATTCCAGGCTGCAGGCAAGCCTGGAAAGTTTGGTTTTGCTTCCTTCCCCCAAGGCTTTATTGAAGTTAATAAGTGGGGCATTCCACGTGGCCTGGGGTTGTTGGGTGGGGGGGAGAGTGCGGCTAATGGGTGGGGTGGCTCTGCCACCCAGACAGCTGGATGGGGGGGTTCTGCAGCCAACCAGTCCACCTCCCAGGGCCAGTGGGGAACGGGGCCCAACCGGGGTGGGGGGGCACCGAACACATCTCCTGCCCAGGGCAGCAACCTGAAACCTACACAGGGTAGTACTGGTCCTGCGCAGCAGCCCAGCTCCCCAGCCAACCAGCAGACCACCCCAGCTGGGAGCTCTGGAGGGCAACAGGGCCCAACAGGAGTCAGCGGGCAGGGGGGACAGCAGGGTGGGACAGGGCAGGGCAGTGGGGGCAACACATGGGCTCAGGCCGCAGGGAAAGGTCTTCCAGCGGGCAGTGGATCCGGGGATGCACAGAAACGACACATGGAGCAGCAGTTGCAGAGCATCAGGGAGGCTCTGCTAAGTAGTGAGGGTTGGGGTGGTGAGAATGTAAATCAGGATACTACGTGGGACTTGCCTGGATCACCTGAGCCCGGCAAGGACCCAGCTGCCCCACACTTTAAGATAAATGTCAACAATGGGTGTGACCTCTGGGAGAACAATCTGCGCAATGGGGGTGTTGCTCCTCCCAAAGCCCAGCAGGCCCCCTGGGGACACAACCCTTCCTCCAACTATGGGGGCACCTGGGGTGAGGATGATGATGCCCCAGACTCCTCTAATGTGTGGACAGGTGTGCCTCCAAATAACCCACAGTGGGGTGCTAACACTCCAGCTGCACCCAATGTTGGGGGTTGGGGGGGTGGGGCTCCTCCAAAGAAGAACATTGACTGGAGTGGAAATAGTGGTGCCAGTGGCAGTGGCAGCAGTGGCTGGGGTGAGCATGGACCCCAGAGGTCAGGTATTGAAAATCCTCCCAGTGAATGGGGCCCCAGTGGACCCCACAAGCCAGGACCTCATCTGGGTCACCCAGGTTCACACACTGGTCCTATCCCTGGCCCACATGCTAATGCTTCTCACACAGTTCCACCTAATGGCCCTCATACAGTTCCCCATGCTGGTGGCCCCCACCCTGGCCCACACAATGGCCTTCATGGTGCACCACATGGGCACCATGGTGCACCTCATTCTGCCTCACACAGTGGCCATCCTGGTGGCCCTCACCCTGCCCCTCACAGTAGTTTGACACATGGAGTGCCTCCTGGTGGTCCAGGTGGCCCAGGTCAGTGGAATGGCCCTAAAGATATGAAGGGAAGTGGACCCAACGGCCCCAGTGGGTGGGAGGAGCCGTCTCCACCTTCACAGCGGCGTGATGATGGTACAGCAGTGTGGGGCAACCCTCAGCAGCAAGGTAACGTGTCCCGCTGGAAGGACATGCCTACGCCCAGCATGATGGGCCGTCCTGGCATGCCTGGCCATCAGCAGGGCCGAATGCCAGGACCACCCATACCTGCGGGGCTCAAACCAGACCAGCGCATGTGGGGACAGCACGGGTTAGTACCACTTCACACCTTAACCTTTTTATTCAAAGTAACTGTCCTAAATTTTGATAAACAAGCTACGTCTTGACAAATATTCTCAGTCCATACGTTTTGTACAATGCCAAAAATATTGAATGAGCTAGCCATTATATTTGAAATTTGAATTCTATCTAGGATCATTTTGGTCTCCTGGCTACATTTTGAGAGTAGAGTGTATTTGTAGGAAGCAGCAGGTGGCATAATGTTGTGTAGTGTAGTGTAGTGTAGAACCCATTATGTGTATCAGAAGGTTATTGCTCTTGCAGGAGGAATGGCAGCTGGAGTGATCCCCCCCACGATACGGGTAGTGGCATGTGGGGGGAAGAAAAGTCTGGAGGATGGGGTGAACCCCCCATCACATCCCCATCTTGGGGAACCAAGCCCAAGACCCCTACAGGAGGTCAAGGTGGACCTGTGGGCTGGGGCGAAAGTGAGATGGAACTGCAGGGCTGGGGCCACCAGAAACAGGTAAGACAGAGGGAAGAGGTGACAGCCATTATACCTCAGTGTTGCTGGATGTCATCTGCACCTCTGGCCGCCCACAGTAATCAGGCCTGTGTGTACTCTATGTACTCTACTGGACCTGTGTGTACCATAATATACTCTACCATGCCTGTACATAACCCAACATTAACCTGGGAGGTTGTGGTGGGTGTACATGAGGAGGTGTGAGTGTTTGCATGATCAGCAAGGGGTGTGGCAGGCGTGTGGGTTGGGTGCCAGCTGACCCAACCTCACGCTTGCTCTGATGGTGCATCATGGCCCCGCACACAACATCAGTAGCCTAGAACACTCTAACTTTGCCTTGTCATTTAGATCTTTGGTAAGCAAACTGATTTGTCTTCCTTATCACCTCAGATCAAACTCATGTATTGCTTGAAGAGCAGGAGCTTTGTTTGGAACCTCAGTTTACCTTTGACCTGCAATGCAAGCTTAATAACAATATTACAGTATTGCTATTCTTTGGTAGTTTGAAGCAGAACAACTTCAGAAGTAGGTATTATATTTTGTAATTCAGTTCACTGATATCCTTGATTATTAAGATACAGAAAGGTACAGAACATTGAAGGAATACTGTTCTGCTGTTCTTGCATCACAGATGGTAAATTTCATATAGTAACTGTATAAAGGAAAAAAGCAAGGATGTTGATAAGGAAAATGGTCTGTTTGAAGTAGACAGAAAGCATTTATAATTAGTCTGTCAAGTGCAGTCTAGTATGAACTTTATGATTTAGTATGAACTTTATGATTTAGGATTTCTGTTAGTAGAAGGTGAAGAAATAAGTGTTATGTGGATTTGGGTAGGCCATGTGAGTAAACATTTTCAGAAGTCATATAGTGAGACTGCCCCACCCTGCCCAGTAATAATGTAGAAAACTTTGATATTGCTTCCTATTCATATTCTGTGTTCTTGGCTGGAAACTCCTTGTTGACTTACAGTTTTTACACTGTTTGTGTCCTGACTGGAAACTGGTGTATGTAGTGATGAATTCTGTTGTGACTTGGCAGGGTGGGTAATATTCTGACATTGCATCTCCTGCAGTACTGACATGTTTTTGCTTGTTGGAAGATTGGATAAATTTACCAAAATAGGTTGAAGAGAAGGTGTCATAAGGATAAGCCAAGTGTGAGAGTAAAGTTGCCATCTCAGGAGCACCTTATTTCATCATTTGTTTCTCTGTATTCTGGCAAGCATTTCTGTCTTTCCTCATCATAGATGTGTTGCTTTAAGCTTTCCAAAATTGCAACATAAAAAGTTCAGAAAGATAGTAATATATTAAGGGGAGTTACAGTAGATGTGGGTACTTAAAGTACTTGCTGGTTTAGGTGCTCAGGTGATGCTGCTTCATGGCACTAGCATGTTGCAGATGATGAATTTTGTTGTTTACCATGACATTCTGTATCCAGCAAAGTGGCTTTGATCTTTTTTATGGAACCATGCTTTGGGCCACATTAAGACAAGTCTTTATTGAGAAGAAGCTGTTGCAGTTGAGTTAGAACTTTATTTTAGAACTCAGTATTTTTGAGAAAGCTTGGGTGTCCAGATTGGTAAGATGGACTGAGTGAAATACAGATTCAGTACATCAGTTTGTAACACATATTTGTAGTAGAGCATAAGTTTTCTTGTTAGATTGATACTTAGGAGAATTCTCTTAGGTAAGAAACGAAAGCATTTTTGGTACTTATCCCTTGAGTTTGGATGTTTGTAGATGTCGCCACCCACAGTGCTGTGATGAATTTCATTGGTTCTGTATGTACTAATCTTACAAAGAGCCTTTGGTGGAGTGAGAAAAGTCAGAATATAGTTGTCCTGATAGTGAAAAGAGGGAGCATGCTTGATATGCATTTCATGTTTTGATAATGACATTTGTGGAGACAGCCTTATGTCCTGACAGCTAAGACCTGAATTTCTTGATATATGTGTCCTAATTATTCTGAGACTCAGTACTGTATTATGGGAGACAGATTGTTGTTGCAGCAGGTGAGGGTGAAGGTAATGGAGGTTAACTAATTCCAGATGACTGGTTACCCTCCTCTGCTTGATATCAGATCTCCCAAAGCCCTCATTCCTGAGTCTCACTTCCCGTTCCCTGTAAGTTAACAAAGCAGTCATCTTTCTTTACGTTCCTGGGGGCGCCCTCGCGTTGCTTTCACCAGCTTGGTCCCTGTCTGTCATGGCTGTCTGCTTTGTGCTCTCATAGACCAGGCCAACACCATGCTTTTTTTTTTTTTTTTTTTTTTTCCAGATTCAATTCAGGAGTGCTCTTTGTTGGTCTGAGACTTTGTGGGTAAAGCTCCATTGCTTGTGTGTCAATTTTTTAAAAACTGTATTTTGTTGACCAAAATTTGAAACCTTTGAAAAATCATGGGGGAAAGTCCATTGCTGATTTTGTCCAAATGATGAATTTAATTAGGATAGGCAAACCATCCCAACTGGGCTGCCATTGATAATCTGATATGTTGTCTTTGCATGCAGTTGATAAAAGTGGTTTATATATGACCTGTATAGATAGATTTCTGACATCACATCCCACCCTCCCCCTCAAAAGTACATGTTCATGTTTGTCCTAATGGCCACCCAATATGTGTGTACAGATGACGACCACTACCTTAACCTCACATAATTATAAAACAGATACTGTTACCCCTGTCTCTTAGAGCATTATGATTTTATTTTATTTATTTATTTTTTAACTACACAGGGACCCTTGTCTGCAGGGTGACAGTGATTGAGAAATGAAAGGACCAAAATAGCAGAGATAGTTAAAATCTGATTGGGAAGCTCAGGGAAAGGTGTTAAAATTTCTTGGGAAAGTTTGATAACTCTCGTGGGAAAACCCGGGAATTCAATTCTCATGGGAATGATAGATGTAAAAACCTCATGGGAAAACTTGGATTTAGTTAAACTCTCATGGGAAAACTCAGAGATAGGAGTTAGTTGCATAGGAAAGCTCACAGATAGGAGTTATAATCTTGTGGGAAAGCTAGGGTTCCATAAGCAGACTAGTTTTTCCCCTATTACCCATTTTAACCCTTGCCATGCTGCAGACTTCATATGAGGCACAATTAGGGTCTGCACAGGCCATGCTACAAGCCTTATATGAGGTACAATTTGCATTGGTTTAAAACGGTGACTGAGGAGGTGAACTACCTTACAAAGAATCAACCTGGCAGGG
Organism: Birgus latro; assembly: GCA_018397915.1. NCBI lineage: Eukaryota > Metazoa > Arthropoda > Malacostraca > Decapoda > Coenobitidae > Birgus > Birgus latro. Next base: position 46,767 of record JAGKTI010004459.1, read on the forward strand.
ATTAAGCCCTCTGATAGCAAGTTTTAAAATTCCTGCCTGAGACATAGTAACTAACATCTGCAAAAATGAAGCACTTTGTCTTCTGGACAGTGTACAAGGAAGTATTCGTTTACTGAAAGTTATTGCTTTGGCTACACGGCATTGAGTTATGGACAATAGATAATTTCATTCCTGCCATTACTTCCCGTAGTTATAAATTCATAAATAAGAGGATGATCCTGAACACCAGTAAATGAAATGCAAGGATGAGGAGTATCCATCACTCAAGGTTGGTGCTTGGAGCATCGGGAGATCTTTCATCCATGTATGAATGCTTTTATTTTTATTTTTTTATTTTTTTATTTTTTTATACTGTCATAGTTTAGGAAATACTGGTAGATGTCAGTAAGTGGAAGAATTAGAAAGCTTAATGCAGTAAAATACCGATTCTGCAAAATGGTTTAGGACCACCTTAACCCTGTCGCTTCAGAATATATTTTCGAACTGGTTCGTTCTCAGAATTTGACAATTATCCCTCAAAAAATGAAGATTGTCAGAATTAGTTTTCTGCATCATCATCATCATCTTCGTTTTTCGTCCTTCTGTTCCCATATTCAAACTGGGGTTGGATGTGCGATGGCTTTTCTCCACTGCTTCCTGTCCTGGATTAAATCTTCTCCAATACCCAGTCTTTCCATATCTTGCTTTACAACACTTTTCCAGGTCTTCTTAGGTCTTCCTGGTGGTCGACGTCCCACCACTTCCATTTCGTCTGCTGTTCTCACACAGCTCCCTTCCTCACTCCTCATGTGACCAAACTATCTAAACCGCTTCTGCCTCAAGATGATATCGAGATCCTTCACCCCGCATCTTCTGGCTACCTCCTCACTCAAAACTCTGTCCTCTCATCTCACTCCCACCATGTATCTTAACATTTTACAATCAGTACTCCTCAGAACATTCATCAGTCTATCTGTCAAAGCCCATGTTTCAGCATCATATATCAATACTGGTCTAATGCAGGCCTCATATATTTTACTTCTGTGTCTCAGTGGTATGTGTTTGTTGACCAGTAGGGTAGCTATTTCCTTCCACTTTAACCATGCTGCCGCCACTCTTGTTCTGACTGATCTCTTCACCCCTGCTTCGCAGTCCAATATATCTCCTAGATAGCAGAACTGCTGCAGTTCCTGTAGTGTGCCCCCATTCACCTCTAGTGCATCCTCTGCTTCATCTCCCTCCGCCTCTCTTCTTATGCAGGCTGGGCAGCGGAAATTTTGCACTCGTCTCAAATTCTGCAGACCTGAACACCTTCTATGGCACTACTTATTACGCTCCGTGCATAACACTGAGTTCACTCCTACTTCTCTGCCACAGCATCCACATGGCCATTTTCCTGACTGAATTCTTTCTACTGTTTTTTTTTGCCTGTCACCATTACCTCTGTCTTATCCATGTTTATTTTCATTCCCCTCTTCTCCATCCTGTTTTTCAATCTATTAAGCATTTCCACCACTTCTTCCTTAGTCTCTGCTGTCAGCACTAGGTCATCAGCATACAGCAATTCCCATGGGCCTTCCCCCCTACATTCCCATGTTGCCTCCTCCATTACTATGTTAAACAGCAGTGGACTGAGTGCTGACCCTTGATGTACCCCAACTCCTATTCCAAAATTTCCTGATGTTCCTGCTATTGTCTTGACTTTTGATCTTGTATCAATATAGAGAGACATGACAGCTGCAATGAGTCTCTCTGGCACATTCTGTCTTCTCAAGGCCCACTCTGTAACTCTCCTTGGTACTCTATCAAAATCTTTTTCCAAGTCCACAAACACATTGTACAAGCATTTCCTCCTCTGTTGAAACTTATCCTGCAACTGTCTCATGATGAATATTGCATCTATTGTGGATTTACCTGCGCAAAATCCAAAATGTTGGTTATCAGTCTTCACTATCTGCTTCAGCCTTCCTTCCAGCACCTTTTCAAATATCTTCATTTGTTTTCTGCAGCATTTTTATTTTGTGTGTGGTAGGTGGGGGCTCTTACCATCCACTCATTCAATGTAGTGCTGCTCTCGGGCGTCTGCCCTTTCCTCTTCTTCTTCCTTCTTTTGTTCCTTCTTCATCTGTCTTTTTTTTTTACCTCATTCTTTCCTTGTCCCTCTGTGTGCGGGTGACTATACGCTCCGTCTTTCTTTCCTCCATTCTTTCCTCTTCCTTCTGCCTGTGGGTGACTCTACACTGAGTGACAAGCCAAATGGTTTCCTGTACACCAGGAAACCATTTACTATGCTGGGTGGTAACCATATAGCCAAATTGTGGCACCTGGTGGTTTAATGGGTAATTATGGCGCTCCAGTTGGATGAGCCGGTGAAGATTTATATCCAAGGGGTGGTTGGGGTTTATTGCTAATACCACTCAGCGATGAGTGAGGCTGGTCACTCTCATCTTAAATGTCAGGACCAACTTGCCTAGCCCTGGGCTTCTACGCTTCTCATGGGGCAATGTAGGATTGGTTGATGGATGGATATGGAACATGTTTTTGTTTCCATTTTCAGTTTTGATATTGATCAATAACTGTATGCATTAACAGGGGAACAACCAAGAAGACTAAAATGTAAAAAATAGGCATTTATTGACTCCTCAATTAATGGCTTAGAAACATACATTTCTAAACAAACTTAACACATTTCTTTTAATGGCATTCTATAACACTGCAGTATAAAGTCAAATAAGTGCCTGTTATTTCATGGAAATACTACTATAAGTAAAATTCAGCTACTTGGTGTCGTGGTATGTGCTGCTATGTGGTGGCAGCACATACCGAGATGCCATTGCCATGACAACGTCAGTGTGAGCCTGGAGTATCACATTGTCCATCCAAAGTCCCCTCCATGGCTACAGTTGGAATCCGGAGTGATAGGTTATGTTTATTATTACGATTGTAGTCATGAAGTTCAGCGAAAGAGTTAAATTGATTACAGTTGGTCTTCGATATACGAAAGGGATAGGGACTGGTAAAAGCTTTCGTAAAGCGAAGTTTTGTATATCGCAGCAATTTTCCCCATTGAAATATACATAAAAGGGGGGAATGCGTTCTAGGACCCCCCTCAGACCCCCCACCTAAACTTTACTTTTGAAGTAAGTAATAACTAGAAGCAAGTAATACCTGTAGATGTAGAGAATGGGGTGGCCATTTTCTTGTACATCTCCTTTTTCTTGGTCTCAGTCCCAACGGTGGAAGCTGCAAGGCCTAAAGCACGCCCAATCTCCGAGACTCCCTGCCCCTCCTCGTGGCATAATTTCCAATTTCCTCTCCAGAGTTAAGAGTATGGTGCTGCTGCTTCTTTGCAGAGGGCTCCCCCAATGCTGGAGATGATGCAGGAGGCATGGGAGGCATGTCTAAACAATACGAAAATGTGTAGAGCTGCGAAAATATCCTCAGGTGAAGCAAAGCTGCAAGGAGGGACATGGACTGGTTCTGGGAAAATTCGTCATGAAGTCTATTCACCGTCAGACAGTTCCCCGTCAAAACATGGACGAGTCTGTCATTCTATAATTATACTTAATGTTAATTGATTAATACTATAATAACAAATTTCATGGGGAACTATCAAGATCTATGTTCATCGAATAGCGTAGGTTTGGATATTAGTTTATAATTTGCACTTGTAGTCAATAATTAACTTGTTTCTGCCTCACTGTA